>JAOTAV010015758.1:0-53329 GCA_026546445.1 Cyclargus thomasi
AAAAACCGAAATAACACAAATTTAACAAAAAATACAAAACTCACAACGTCACTCTCTGAAATCCCCGCCAAAACTCCCGAAATACTAAATTGTTTTTCACGTTTCCATGACATTGACCTAGACTTGCCGGGGTTGCCCCTGACAACGTCAATACGTTTGCCAAACCAGAAACATCCGAAAATGTTTCGATAACTTCTCTTATAACAAAATATAGTTTTTCCTAACAATGATGCCCAGTGAGAAAATATTCACAATGGATTTCGAAGTATTTGGCAAAGTACAAGGAGTATATTTTCGAAAATACACCCAGAAGAGAGCGCTTGACCTTGGACTCAAAGGATGGGTGATGAATACTGCCCAGGGGACGGTCATTGGACAGTGCCAGGGACCAAAAGCTGCTGTCGAAGACATGAAGACTTGGCTCCAAACAGGCGGGAGTCCGAAATCTAAAATCGAGAAGTCTGCATTCAAAAACGAAGGTGCCATTAAGAATTATGCTTTCAAGAGTTTTGAGATTCGACGCTAAAAAATTTTTGAAACTCTACTTAAGACTGATTTATACATATAAATATATATTGATTGTGTTTTCTATTTAAATGCAATTAAATATGTAACTATTTAACATTAATCTTAGTTTTACAACTTTCCACCCCACGAGAGAGCTTAAGTGAAGGTTGTATTTTCACTAAAATAAAAAAATATCATATCATATAGAATTAATAGTAATGATGCCCGCATTTCCGTTGCACCTAAAGTCGTTTATGGCACGGGAACTGTACATTTTTACGAAATAGTATCGTATGTTCTTCTCCGGAACTCAAAGTATTTCCAACCTCATTTTAGCAAAATCGGTTCAGTGGTTTGGATGTGAAGAGCTAGCAGACGAACAGAAATACATAGACAAACATTTAATTATATAAAATATGAATTTTATAATTACAAGACAGCAGTTTCCAACCTGTGTGTTGAACAAGCTAAATGTCCAAAAACAGAAAATGTCAAAACCGCACACACCCAAAATGGGCGGAAAAAACTTTTTGGAACCTCACAATTTTATCTTTAAAAGTACCCAGTATCACTTGCGCTATCATTACTATCTGTAATCTAACGATACTTATCGTATTAGACGTTAAAATCCATCAAGACGTTTAGGCTGCAAAGCGTGCCAGACAACTATACATACATACATACTCTCGAAAAACATAACCCTCCTTCTGGCGCAGTCGGGTAAAAACTATCTTAAGCAACACCTAGCAACACTTTTATTCATGAGCGCGCCAGTAGTTTTGACTTCCGCTCGGCCAAAAGATCCTTGCAGGAAACTTACAACCAATCAATCCTGTCTATATCGGGCACCTCGTTGAGATGTTCAGGATATATCTTGACGTTTGTGAAGTCGTAACTGTAGGCTGTCTTAGAGCAGGAGGGGTAGCACATAGGGCAAGGTATACCTCCCCCCACCATCTCTAACTCCAGTTCTGGTGGGATTTGATCAACCTCTGGACGAACAGTCGTGGATTGGGCTGAAGAAAAAAAGTGTAAGCCTGTTTTACCGTTTACTGATAAATGACAGATATTCTATACATAATTTTTTTTGTCAGATGTTGTATGGAGAATCTGTAAATAAAGTTTTTGGTAGCCTATCAGAAGCATTATCAGTAAACGGTGAAACAGGTTCTGAATAAAGAAAAATAAAAGAATTAAATAATAGACAAAATCGATTAAAAGAAGAGAATCATGTTTACAGCTAGTAATATATCCAAGCTAGTGTATGAAAATAAGTTAGCTTGGTAAAGACTTGAAAAAATGAAGATATAAGTGGAAGAAGCAGATAACTAATTTTTTACAGCATCGAGTAATAACCCATTTTTTCTTTTAAAACATCTTATCTACACAGAGAAGAATATAATTTTTAAAACTTCAAATCGTTTTTCTGGTTCAAAAATCTGTATTTATGCATTGAATTTGAAGTTTTCTGATTCTTAGTTATCACTTATATCTTCAAATATGACCACCTATCTAGGAGATATTTTTTATAATACTAGCTGATCCGGCAAACGTTATTATCTATTATATAAAATAAGTCGGGTTTTCCCTCCTGACGATATAACTCCAGAATGCACGAAAAACTGATTTTGACGGTTTTGCACTCGTTAGAAAATTCTCGGGATGCGTGTGGTTCGCAGCAAAAAAAAATGGAAAATTTTCAAGAGAAAAGTTACCACGCGGACGGAGTCGCGGGCAACCGCTTGTTTCATATAAATTAGATAGGTAGGCTAAACGGTTAAGCCGAATAATATCTTATGTTAGCCAAAAACCTCACCACTGTACATCCTCAGACAGGTAATGTCCCTCATATCACAGGTTCTCGTGTTGGCCATCTTGGGCATATTGAAGGGTGTGCACTGGCACTTGGAGAGGAGGAACAGCATCCGGCACTTGAGTAGACAGTCGCTATGCGTGTAGAAAGGGAGGTAAGTGGACTCGTCGTAGAACAGGCAACCGCGTAACTTGGCGGGCACGTGTTGGATGTCACGAGACGCTTCTGTGAAGCTCGCTGTTACTGTTACTGTCATCTATATAATAAATATAATATAATAATATAATGAAACAGTAAAATTGGAGTGTCTGTACATTTAATATTTTTACAAAATAATCAATGTGGGTTGCTAAGGAACAGTAGTAGAACACATATCGACAAAAAAAAAAGTTGTCTGTTTATCTATTTGTCTGTTTGTACTAATATTAGTATAGCTCGGTAGAGTCTGCATAAAATTTTAAGATTGCTTGCAAAAACGGAAGGGAAGGTCGTGTTCGATTTTACGGCAACTTTGGTAAGCTTTAGAGTAAATGGGCTGGTTGCGCAAAGTCAGTCCATAGGGAAACGCAGTACTGGTAGATAATGATATCTTTGTAATTAGAAGTTGATATAATAATTTATACCTGAACATTTGGGCTTATAATCTGCATAGAAAAGCTACCGCTTGGAGCATCCGGAAAATCGTAAGCATCGGAAAATTGCAACTGTAAAAAATAAAAGATCATTATCTATCTAAATTTGGTTTCCTAATAATAATAATAATAATAAGGTTTGAATATAAACTAAACTACAAACCTGTGCTCCCTGCATTGGCATGTTGTAGTAAAAATCATCGGATTCGTTAAGCCGCATCAAAACCTTGAGTCCTTGGTCGAAGTCGAAACTAGACTTGTTGCCGTATTTGTACATGTCTAGCGTCCTGGCGTTGTCTTGCTTGCTAAAAGCCAACGCAAAGCAATGAATCATCAATCTACGTTTTGTTTTGAATCCTTTGAATCACTTATTTCATTCTTGAAAATTTTGCGTTTTCAGTAAAAAGTTCACTAAACTTAGAAATTGTGTATAAAGTGGAATATAAAGAACAAATCATGAATCTAAGGTGATTTGATTTGAATCCTATGAATCAGTAATTTCACACTGCAAATTGTGCGTATTCAATGAGGAGTTCACAAAACTTAGAAATTGTGTATATAGTGGAATATGGGCAGCATTATCAAGGAAATTAATAGCCAGATTGCGAGCCTTCGTAATTTAATGGTCGTGTCAAATACCGCCTTACATCGAATTTACAATGTTCCGCCCAAATGACGTATGTTCGATCATTTAATGGTTTTTTAATATAAACTTACTCCTCAAACATAACATCGGACTTCCTCAGGTAGTTGAACGTGCAGCAGTAGCCGTTCATAGTGAGACGGAAGTCAAAGAGCTTGCTGCAGTTCATGGGCACCTCGTTCCACGCGCATCGCACCAATAGGTCCTCGCAACGAGGGGTTAACTGGGGACAAAAGGTGATAGCATTTAAATGTTAGATTTTATTCTGACAGACTCAAGGTCTAACGTGATGTAAAATAGATTGTTGGGTATTTTTTAACACAGGAATAATCGGCTATGTGGACTCGTTACGGCCGATAGCATGGTAGTTGGTTGACCGTAGGTTGAACGTAGCTGATTCCATCCTCTATCTTATCCCCTTAGCAGTAGAATTTATCAAAATCATTTCCTAGTGTCTGCCTATTTCATAATACTTACCTGCATACCAAATGCCAAATGCCTGCCCAGCACGATCAGTCCTGTGATTTAGATTTTCGACCGCCCGTTGATATGTTTAGACTAACTAGTTGTGCTTTCCCTATGTGTGCGTGTGCCTGTGAATATATGTATCTACAACTTTAATTCATGTGGCAGTTTTGCGACAGGCGTCTTCCGAGTAAAATAGGTTCACCCACACATAGGGCCGCGCGCACATGAACTTACATCTCTCAGCAGGTCATTAACGTTATACTTCCCCAAGGCCTTGTGCAGCTTCATCGGCTGTACCACCCTATCCTTCGTGCCCTGCAGGTTGTACAGCAGACCCAGGCCTGACAGCATCGTCAGCATTTGCTCCTCATTATATTGTTTGTTACGCTTCTCTTTCAATCTGTTGTATGACGTCATAATGATTAAAACATTTAATAAATAAAGAATGTTATAAGACCAAGTGATAGTACTTTAGATTGTGAATGTGTCCCATATTACAGGTTGTACCAAAAGTAAATGATAATCCTTTGAGGTGTGTAACGTGTATGTGTCTCTTATATATAGAGGTCACTGTAAAAGTAGCAGTGCTGAAAGCGAAAACAGTTTTTATCCCGAAAAAATGATCTGTTGTTGCTCAACAATCTAATCTGAAGCTCTACTCTTAACAAGCACATTCGATATATTTGGACTAGTCCGAATGTTGCCGTCATTTTGCCGTCTTACACTCTAATAACGTCTCTTTACATATAGAAGTGCAGGACGCCATATTTCGATTTTTCGTTAGAGTCCTAAAACTGTTCCGGTACGACCACAGACCACAGACGGCCAGGGTGTCGTAAACGACATCTAGTCCATACTTCCCTACTTAATGTTATAGATGCGAAAGTGTGCCTGTCTGTCTACTTCCTCCTCACGCCCAACCGCTAAACCGATTTTGGTTAAATTTGGTATATATACTTTATGTCCCGGGGAAGGACGTAGGATACTTTTTATCCCGGAAAAACTGTCAGCTCTCGCGTGACAACAGAATCAGAGCGCCCAGTTGCAGACGTCATATTATTCCTACAATTTCTACTCACAGACTCCTAGCGAGCTGCACCGCCGCGCGTTTGCTGATCCGGTTGTTGGTGCAGATGCCCACCGCTGGGAATATAATGCTGTTAACGGAGACGCCCTCCGGCATCTGCGTGGTGACCAGCGGCGCGCGGTAATAGCGCACGAATGTCATCCACACCAGTGACACGGAGCAGACCAGAGCACTCAGCATGGTGATCACCCAGAGTGCTCTACAAAAATACTATGAGTAGACCACCAGTAAAAACTAACGATCTACGTTAGTTTTTACTGGTGGTCTACGGACCACTAGTGATCCTTAGAAGCATTTCAATTGTTCCGAGTGCTATGCCAATAAATTTAATTAGCGAATGAGATACCTTGAAATGCCACAAGAAAGTTTAAATGCAACAAGATTGTTACTTGAAAGATTTGTTTAATAAACCAACTGGGCCAAGCGCGGCGCGCGAGGGGGCGGGCGTTGCAAAAATATTTTTTTAAATGGTCCCTCACGTCTAAAAGGTTGAGAACCACTGAGTTACAGCCAGGTCCCATTAGTACGCTGTGTTACAGTGCTTTGCATTGAAGCACCACTTCGAGATGGGTTTAGATTATGAGATCCGACAGCTCAGCGCATAGCCCGCTTCGTCTCTTATCCGTCGCTGCGTTGAAACGCATGTGACGACGCAACGCGTCAATGACGCAGCGTCTACGTATAGCGACATAGCGCAGCACAACGCCCTAATGAGGTCTGGCTCTTAATGGTAAGTATCTGTGGTACCATCGAAGATGATTCACAATAATATGTCGACGACCCTACGAAGGGTCATTTGGTCCGGTATGCCATTTAAGTAAATAAAGTTTACAAAAAAAGCCAACGCTGCTGGCCAATAAGTTGGCAGTGTCAGCGTAGGCTCGATATTGGCCATAGGCGTATAAAGGTGGGAAGGCCGGGTGGACCGTGCCCACCCCAGTATTATCTAGTGCCTACCCTCAAATAATCTAGCGAGTACTTATTATGCCGGAAATGTGTCCCACGCGATAAAAGAATTTTGGCGCAACAGAGTTGCGGATGTTATATAGTTTCGATTTTTTCTTATGTTACTGGCCAAAGCCACAGATAGTGAAAATGGAGCTTCATGTTATTTCCGTCGATTTTTTATTCCGGTTCTGTTAGTTACTCGGGTTTCTATATGTCACGAGAAGTTGCACTTATGCAATCATCCTAGAAATAGCAATAAAATCTTCACTTCCTTAGCCTTCATTTAACTAGTTTTGAAATTGTTGAAAAAGAACATATTACACACGATCGAATTCAGAATACTCGTCCTTTTTGGAGGTCGGTTAAAAAATTAAGCTCATTTGAATGTGTCATTATTAATTTGCAGTATTTCTTCCAGAGCATAATATAAATAAGTATAGGTAAATTAAATAGTCTGGTATGCTTTTTTAATATCATGGAAAGAAATTGAATTTAGTCAGGGCAAACTATTATTGCATCCATAATATTTTCTTGCTCTTCCTAGTCCCCTCTACTGAAAACTTTAAAGTACCTACTACGACTTACAGTCAGTACTTTTTAACTTCATTTTGATGTGGGAACCATATTATTTACTATTAAGTACACAACCATATCATTTACTATAACCAATATATAGAATAACTATTACTTATAAGGTACCTAATACTTATTCTAGTAAAACAAAGCGTCAGTGCAAGTGCAGATTTTTTTTTGCCGTGGGAGAGCCATGCTTCGGCACGAATTAGCTGGCTTGACCAGAGTTATACCACTCACAGAAAACTGGCGTGAAACGGCGTTGTGCTGTGTTTCGTTTAGTGAGTGAGTTTACCGGTGGCCCAACTTCCCTTATCTCTTTTCCCTCATAGAGGCCAGCAACGCTAATTTGCGAGTGCCTATGGGCGACGCTAGTTGCTTTCCATCAGGTAACTCGTCTGCTCGCTTGCCCCCTTAAAAATCATTAAAAAAAATTAAACTTTCCGTGGTCACGGCTTGTTAATGCCTGCATCGATAGTGATAAAACTTGGCGGAGATATCGCTGGTCGACGACTTTTAGCATTAAAATTATTTTTTCACCACAAATATACATACATAACGATTTTTAAGAAACAAGAAAATTTTTAGTATTAAATTCATTTACAAGGACTATAAGTAGCACCTTGTAATCCTAAGATTCGTTAAAAATGCAGTTAGAATAAATTAACACGGACGGTGTAAGTACAATATTGATATAGGTCATCAAACCCACCGGACTAGTCCTCCCACGCTGGACCAGACCATTTTTACTCGACTACATATCGTTCAAGACCACCTATTGTTGGCCAGCTCAAGTGTAGTTGACATATAGCTTACTGAACTCCGTTCTAAATTTGATCCTAAAGTAAACATAGTTTTGTTTGCCATTAAGGGGAATACATGTGCCAACGGCCTTGACTATACATTCGGAGTTTCGAAAACCTTTCCCCGCTGACAGAAAATAATTAATATACAATTAGTAAGAACAAGAAACAAGAATTCCTCCTTAGGGATAATGGTGTTAACTATATTGTATTGTATAAATTAAACCGTTCATCTTAACCGGTTACTTTCGTAGTTATTCCAGTTTTTTACAAAAAATCGATGTCCACGGTACTTTTTTTTCCGAATCACTATAAGCTTAGGGAAAAAGTCCCAACAAGGAATGAAAGAACGAAGATTATTCTATAATATATGTTTTTTGGCTAATGTCTTTAACGCTTTAACGCTTTAACTTACCCCACTATCACGTGTATAATTTAAATACAGCGTTAAAAACCGGCCAAGTGCGATTTTTTGCTCGATAGCAATAATGGCAACAGGCGGGCACTTGAAATTTTCACAAAATACTTATTTGTATTTCTACTTTACTAATTAGTAATAAAATTGAACCAAAATTAATAATTAAAGTGGGTTTTGATATAAAAAACACAAGGTTTACCTGTTTGCTCTAATACGGAGCCCTTCGTGCGCGGGTCCTACTCGCACTTGGTCGGTTTTCTTAGATTATAGAGGAAAGAAGAATAGTGGAAAAAATATATAGGTAGATATACTTTTATCCCTAAGAAGTACAAGAATAAGATAGAAGAATAATGGATACTTAGGGCCTGTTTCACCGTTTACAGATAGTCTATCCACAACTATATTTGGCAGACGTTTTATGGAGAATCTGTCAAAAAAGTTGTGAATAGCCTCACAAAAACTTTATCAGTAAGCGGTGAAACAGCCCCTAAAAGGAGGTAAATTTTGGCTAAAACAGAGTTAAGAACTCCTATTTATACGGTATAACGTTTCAACGCTAATTACTATACAGTTCGTCGCAAACACACTACTTGAAGTATACAAGTTGCCTAACTTAGATACTAATCTACCCACATATAACTAAGTTGTTACTTTGTAACTTCATTCCAGATAACAAGCAGTTAAGTACAAATGTAATTGAAAATATAGAAGGCAAGCTTGGACCGTAGTTGACTACAAAGTATACATTCCAGTTATAGTTGATATGGAGGAGGAGCGTGGAATACCAATATTTTTTAAAACATGCTTTAAACTTGCATATTTTTAATAAATAAAACGCTACGGACACTATAATATTTTGACATGACACGAGTCATATACAAAATGCTCTTTTGTTTATGGTTTAAGTGTTTTTTTTTTTTCATAAAATTAAATAGTCTAGTAGCGAGACCTTTATGCCAAATTGTAGTGTGTAATTGAATTGAGAAAAGATTATACTTTTTAGAGCTCCTCACTAAAACTTAATACTTTAAATATTATGATCGAATTTTGACCACAGGGCGATCTCTAGCTAATTACTAATAATAAACTGCACTAGCAATGAGGTAGTTCTTAGGGTTCCGTACCCAAATATTTTCCTTTTGAATCGAATTAACTACGAAGCCTAGTTTACATAAAGGCCTGTTCCTGAGATTTCGAGGTCTGTCCGTCAAGCTGTTTTCAGACTGTACCTCAAAAACGGTGTAAGTAGATAGAGTTCAGTTCTCTATTTATACTGTCTAAATATTAAACTAATGAAATAGGAAAAAAATTAAATTAAGGGCTCCCATACAAAAACATTTTTTGCTTTTTTGCCATTATTATGACCAGGCTCAAAAAATGCAGTTTGAAAATTGTCATCTAGATTTAGCTTATATGTAAGTGAATCTTTTGTCTTTTATACAGGCTCTGCATAATCGCGGTCGTTCATTACTCATTATTCGGCACTATATTCAAGCGTTTACATAATCTTCCGTACTACTTTGTCAACTTGCTGATCAAAGGCGATAACAGACGATTATCGGCGATTTAGGGGGGGGACCAACTATACACAATCGTGCTAGCGTGTCATGGTCTGTATTGGCCGATTATGAAACCTTTTCAGCCGTTATATATTCTAATTTCCAGCTCGTATTCGCTTCACAACTTGCAGAGAGAACGTGTCTTTTATAACTTGCACTAACTATATACGTTCGATGTGCCCCAGGTCAATTTCCGGGCTGGTGGCAAATAATCAATGTTGCCAGCTAACACAATTTCACCAGAAATTGGGTTACCCACGGACAGAGTAGCTTAACAAGCTATTAAAGGGTATCTAAGCGTTAGTTTCAGTTCAATCAAGTCCTAAATGTGTAAACTTAGACAATATGCACTTCTTAAAGTTTATGTTGTTTTGATGAAGTAATTCTAGCCTGTTTCTGGTTCGAACATAGACGTAAGACGACCTATTTCATTTTGAAACAGATAGAAGATGAACCCTGGTTATAATTACCACACCGTGTCGACATAGCTTTATCAACAGATTCATATTAATTTTCTATTTTCCCATCTCCCAAAAATACAACGTAGTTATGTATGAGAGACTTGGGGCTAAATATGACATACAATTTTATCTTTTTTAACAATTATTTATGGATATTTTTTATCAATTGTCAATGCTAGCTTATTATTGCTAGCTTAAAGTTCATGATTGCCTCAAGAAGTTCCATTGTACACTACAATGGAAAATTGTTTTCAACTAATATTTTTTTAACGATTTCTATCAACTATTCCTTTTTCCTAAAAGTGAGTTTGACTCTCATTTGGTGGCGTTTATTTTATAAATTATTATTTTACAGATGAGATGCAGCTAATACTACAAAACACACAAACTTTCTTCCCCAATGTCGTAAGGAATATTTAGAACATCAATACAAAGCATCGGGAATGGGAACCCTCGACCCGCCCCCTCACGTTGATATTTCGATATTAGTAATCTGAGGGTAGCCAGCCCCTGTGACTCATCCGTGTCAGCTGTCTGACTACTATATAGTAATATATAATAACTACATGTGTCTGTCTGGCTAAAACCGCTAAACAGATTTTGCTATTGTTTGGTCTGCTTTGAGAATTGAGTGTCGGGGCCCAAGGGCATAGGATAATTTTGATACCGGAAAAATGTACGATTTCTGCGCGATTACCGACATTTAATACAACGGCGTTGCCGTCATCTAGTACAATATATAAATGCGAATACGTGTCTGCCTGTCTGTTACTTCTTGACATCACAATTATTCACAATCCACTGAATCGACTTTTCTTTTTGTATGAAGATAGATTCCCGGAGAAGGGCAAAGGATGCGTTTTATCCCAGAGAAATTGTTGTGATGATAGCGCGTTGATATAAAATTTTATTAGAGAAATCTTACGCATGTCTGAAATCTGAATGGTACAACAATGTTTATTTATATTTACGATTGGTAACATAGAAAGTTATATGGTCTTTATGTAATCAAGGATGTTAAGTATAATATAATATAATGAAAATTTATAGGGACGTTAAAATTGTTAATTTCAAACCCTATAAAGGTCACTAAGTACTCAATGCAAGCACCTTGAGTACTTAGTCAAAATACTTTTGCCAGTTTCAATAGCGAAGTTAGAAATCGAAAATGTTTGGGATACACGTGGGCAGGTTTTCAAGCCAGTGGCTTTACTATGAGTTTGAAGCAATACTTTATGTCGATACTCGATAGCGACAACGTAAATTTTTAGTATGACAAAATTTTACAACGCCGATCCGTTGCGGAACTAAAATTACCATACTGAAAATCTACGTAGTCGATTGACAAAAACTATTGCTTCAAACCCATGGTAAAGCCACAGAACAGGAAAATAATTTGTATTTATGCCCGAAATACATGAGGCCAATTTTTCAAGCCAGCCCGCCTAGACAAGTGACAAGCGATTATCGTTTACGAAAATCGCTTGGCGTGTTTTTATTTAGGATTGACATTGCCGAACGAAAAGTCACGTGATCTAGTCGTCGTTCGACACGGTCAATTCCATACATAAACACGCCAAGCGATTTTCGTAAAAGATAATCGCTCGCCACTTGTCTGGGCGGGCTGGACAGCAAGCTAGTGTCCGTGAGATTTCATGCTTAAATATTTTTTGGCTTTTAAACAAAACTTAAGCATCATTTAAGATAGTAGGAATAGAGCCTGTGTCACCGCTTACTGATAAAGTTCTGATATCTATCCACGACTTGACACAGAACACGATAGACACAACTGCATTTTGGATCCTTTTTTTAAAAAGAGACAACGTTTGTATGAAACAACTAGTGTTACCTCATACAAACTTGTTAGTCTTAAGCGAAAAACATACTGATCGGACGCGACTTACGAACGCGACTGACAGCCGCGATCTAGATAATCATTGAAGTATGCAAACTATAAGGCGTAAGTCGCAAACGTTTTGTACAGGCTGTTAACCGCGCTGACGTCAGTCTCGGACGAAAAACGTTTAAAAATCTCGCCTCCTATCCCAGTCATACTATTCAATCATTCAATTCACACCGCATAGTGCCATAGCGTTTGCGACATAATAATGTATGAAATATCAAACCTAAAGCATTCTGACTATGGCGCCTGCTAATTAATCTTACGGAAATACTTATGGTAAAGTTAAAGCAGTATCGGAAGTTCCAGAGGTAGAAAATATGCAAGTTAGTGCGAAGTTAGCAAATAACTTTCTGCACTATTTTCCGGAGAATCCGCCACCACTCGGCTATGAACACTTGGAAGTCGAACACGAAGAAAAGATTTTTATGTCTTACTAACCTTGCCCGCGGCTTCGCTGGCGAGATATTTTTGTACAAACTTCCATCCCCATTTTTGTCCACTTCGGGGTAAAATTTATCAAAACCCTTTCTTAGCGGATCCCTACAAATGACACAAATTTAGCCCGATCCGTGCTGTGGTTTGAGCTGTACTTTATGTCAATATTAGGATGTAGCATGTTTGTCAAAACAACAAAGTCACAACGCTTAGTTGAATCGTGTCCATTGAATTTCATATAAGTTGTGTATATTTTTATATAGAGCACGCGTACACAAATATCTACGTATAAATAAAAAAAGTTTCTCACCGCTAAAAGGCCATAACATTTTGAAAAATTTAAACTACGGATTCAAAAGGAAGCAGCAGAATTCCCCCTGTTTATTACAAAATGGCCTCCAGAAGGCTTCTTTGAAATCATCAAAACGGGCGCGACAAAGCCCCGCTTGGTAATTGTACAAAGTATTTTTGAACATGACCCAATTTTACACAAAGGCTCAAGAATTTCAAATCTTCTTTGGCACTTCCTTGTTTTACACTGTTATGGAAAAGTTCTCATGTAAAATGATGCCAAGACGAGATCATTTGTAGCTCTGATAACTGATAAAAGTTATACGATCATGTAAACCACTCGAATTTTAAGTGATGCCACCGATTATGAAGAAGGCCCACAATCCTGTTGCCCTTCTTCATAAACGGCGAATATAGACGATGACACGCGAGCACGATTGTGTAGAGGCCATACTTGCCTCTGTCCGCCAATCGCGTCTATAACTATTCGGCTTTTATCGACGAGAAAACAAAGTAGTAGGACCGTTTATGTGGACACATACACTATGATCGTGCCGAATAAATTATTATCTAAGATTTTCTTTTAATGCCGAGAAAATGCTTCTTTATGATATTTAGTGGGTTAGGTACGATGGAAAGCAACTGCTGTCGCCCATGGACACTCGTGACTATGGAATACGTGAATAGGAATAGGGGGATTAGGAAATTGGACCACCAGTAAAATTACTTACTGAATGAAACACAGCACAACTCCGTTTTACGCCAGTTTTCTGTGAGTCCGTGGTATCACCGTTCGAGCAGACCCATCCGTGCCGAAGCATGGCTCTCCCACGGCAAGGATCTGTTTTAAGCATATTTCAATGGGGGTCCTGTCCGCAAGTTTGTGGGTCTCTGCTGCGTCCAAAGATAGTAGACGCAGCCCCTATACCCACTAAAACTTCGGCGGTAGTTCTCCATTTATCGCCCTCGTTGGGTCGCGGGATCGCTTACACCTACAGGCTCTTCTCTGTGGGGTGTTTCCATCTAGAGGCATGCTTTTGATATGAGAATAATAATTGTATCAACATCTTTCCACGACTTTAAATTTCTTCGTATGTTTTCGTGTCGGCGCGCATCGCAATTTTCATAAAATTTTTGCGGCTTAGTGCGCTCTTTGTACGGAAAATGCGATGCGCCTATCAACAGTATGCGCGAAGCCTAATCACACGTTAGACGCATACAGATTTCTCTTTCCACTATGACAAGTAATAGTAGCTAGTTAAATAGGACAGGGTGAGTACCCAGTCGTCTTTCCCAGGACAAAAACATCATGGCGGAATCTGGTTTAAGCACGTAATTGGACTTTTTATACCACGTTAAGAGTGAGAGTTTCCTCTGAGTGTTTTTAAGGACAGGAACAATTTCTGACACTTTCGCGTCAGCTGTAAGTTATAATAATTTCGTTACTCTGTCTAAAATGCCAATAGATTATATTATTGTACTTTTGTTTCCGACCGAATTATCGATATTTTTAAGCTTCGCTCGCTATTGTGTTAGATTGAAGACAATTATTAAGCTTATTCATGTCACTTTATTACTCTCAATCTTATACCGTCGACTTAGCCAGCGAGGAGCCAAGACAAACAATTCAATCGGAAAAGGTATTCTATTACCTAAGCCGGTTAAAACTTTTTTTACATCAATCCTTTATATAGTTTTGGCACGATTGAAGAACAAACATTACACGAACTTTCTTTAATATTTATGAGGATGTCTGAACAATTAATTTGTCCTCTAGTCTTGAAACAAATGATCTGCACTCTACAATGCATTTATTAAGAACAATATAGATTCCTTGTGTTTAAAGTTCAACAACTATTTACAGTATACGGTTATCACTACTTCCACGCGTGATTTAAATAAACAATTTACACAAAAATACATTGTATACGATAAAATGTAGACAGAGAAGAATCCATATCCATATTAATATTATAAATCGATGCCTTGCTTAAACTGATTATATTTTTTTTCTTAGTATTTGTACAAAACTAGATATGCGGTTATTTGATAGGTAACAATTTACTTATCAAATTACCTCATATCTGGTTTTGTACAATTATTAAGAAAAAAAATATATAATCAGTTTTTTTTGTCTCCTGAAATGTAGTCATTTTTAAGATACGAGGTTGAGGCAGTAAGGCATCGAAATGGAAAAGATCGCAGGATTCTTTTCTAGGTATTGCGATTGATCTGAAAATAAAACGTACGATTGTCAGCAGCTTCTTAACACGCGCACACTTTGTCGTGCCGGGGCTCAACGTAGCGCAAAATGCGCTATTGTACACTGTTGACGGGCCGGAACCCGGGACTCATCGAGTTGACGGATTTTGAGTACGTCATTTTGACCACTTTTAAATCACTCGTGACTCTATATACCAAAAACGTTGTTATATTCTACTATTCCTACTAAAATCTACTAAACTGTGTTTTAGCTTCTACCAAAAATTTTCTATTAAAACTAAAATAACACATAGTATGTTAATAAATACAATCTTCATTATCTTTTTAAAATGTTTTATTATATTTTATTCTATAATATCAATTTCTTACTATAATCTACTAAAAGATTTTGGAACAACTACTAAACCGTTATTCATTTGTACCAAAAAGGTTTGCCAGACCGCGTAAAAATCCGCCCAGCTGAGGCTTGGCACGCGTTGGTAACTTAAGCCGGGGGTCGCGGGTTCAAATCCCGCCGACGGAACAAAAAAAAAGTTTTTCTATGTTCCTGGGTATTGGATGTGTATTTAATATGTGTATCATATAATAAAAATCTTAAATATGTGTATAGTATAAAAGTATTAAATATAATTCTGTTGTCTATTCCGCTGTCGTTGTAGCACGGGGCCAGACTGACGTGGTGTAAAGCGTCCATAGATATTACTATTATTATTATCTTTGCGTTATTCTTGTCCTTTTTTATGATAAGGAATAGTGATGCATGTTGTGGAAAGTGTCTGCCTACGCGATCGTCGACGCGTGTGGCGTCACTGGCGCCGGCTTAAGACTAAAGCGGAAAACATACTGATCGGACGCGTCTTACGGACGCGCTTGACAGACGCGATCTAGATAATAATTGCACAATTATAGAAGTCGAAACAGATACAGATTAGGGATCTAAGTAATTTGGTCGGGTGATGTCAAACTCAGCCGAATGATTACGTCTTACATGGAATTGACATATTCCGACCAAATGAGGTCGGTCGTAAACTGGCTCTCTTTTAATTTACCCCATTACACATTGAAGTGTGCAAACTATAAGGACGTTTTTGTATGGGCTATTAGTCGCGTTCGATCAGTTTGTTTTCAGCTTAACTCTTGTCTGCAACTTTGCATGTCCGCGTAAAAAAATATATTGGCATGTAATTTTTTAAACTTAAAAATAGTTTTTATAGTATAGAAAGCGGACGATAGTTGTCCTTTCGGTCGGGTTGACGCGTGAGTGACAAAAATCTAAGACATGGGTGAGAAAACCCAGTAACTGATAACCACCATTTCATAATATTGGAATCACTCCTGACCTGACAAGTTTAGGCACATTTGTTTTGTGCTTAAACTTGTCAGATGACACACAGACAACCCACGAAAAAACAAACTTTTCAGGTTTAATAGTAAAGAAGTAAGTAAAGTAAATGATGATGATTATATGAGATTGAAGTGATCTCGCTTAACAGTCGTCGTGTTTATTATGCCGTCCGAGTCATCGTGATGAAAACATAATACCACCGTTTTATTCATGCTTTATTCAGAGACCTACATTTGCTGGGAGTAATGAATAGTCAATAGAGAATAGATCCTTAATACTAAAAACACAAACGGCGCGCGAAAGAGATTTCTGGATTCACAATATACAACGGAAACGGTACCTTTTTCCATGGATCCATATCCAAATTAATTTTATAAATGCAAAAGTATGTCTGTTTGTCCGTCTGTCTGTATGTCTCTTTGTCTATCAGTCGTCTGTCCGTCTGTCTGTATGTCTCGAACTTTGGTTTGGAGAGTCCCAGAGCAGAAAGAAATTTACAGTTCGCGTACGATAAACGAATTTTGGCGTAACAAAGTTGCAATCGTCATCTAGTAGAATATTAGGATACATATATAATATCACAAAATATGTATTAACTATTATGTAATGACATAATAGTTAATACATGTTTTGAGTTATATAAAAGACCGCTGCAGCAAAACTGCAGTGTTGCGACAGATTTCAGCGAAAGGCTAATCGACCGACAAGCCAGAGCTCACCTTGCTTTTTGACTAAAGACGCGATAAATCTCGCTCCTAGATCAGGGGCTGTAGATTCGTCATAATTAATAATGATACTCCGGAGATTTTCCTAAGACCCTTTTAATTTTATGACGAAGTAAGCTTTCAGGAAAATTTATCATTATTGCAAAAAATCTAGAGTCTCATAATACCAGCTGTTATGTTATTAGGAAATTTTTATAATAATAAAATACAATATACTGATTTTCGTCTTTTCCACTTCTTCTACCGCCAAAAAAAAACCGATACAGTTATTACCCAAAATGTCTGCAAAACGTTCCCAAGCATTCACCATTTTTCTTATCATTAAATCGGACACTACACACGATATCATATCGGTTAATGTAAATAGCTATTATGGCTTCATACATTTAGATTTTCTACTTTATTTACATGTAGGTGGACTGGAATAAGATAGGATCGGTTTATTCCAGTAAGAGATTCGCGGTGCTGGGGTATTTGAAAGCGTTTTAGAGATTAGTCGTTAACAGTTTTCGCTTGATTTTAAATCGCTTCGGAACTACCAAAAAAATTTTAGCGTCTTAAAGGTCCGATGTTTTGTATCTTAATTCTTGAGACGTTATTAATAACCCAGACACACAAGCCGACATTTTATAATTTACTAGGTAGATATTTTTATTATTAAGGCGGAAAAATATGTTGTTGTAGCTACTAGAAGTAACAGCTGATACCAACTTCATTTTTAATAAGAAAACAAGAATTTATTTTCATTATTTTTTAAATTTATATTATTAATTGCACCTACAAGGAACGAATTGCATATTATTATGTAGTTGATCCTAAAACTGTGATTAGACATTGCGGAAACTGTAATAAGTACCTACATATTTTTGTAAAGACTTTGTACCTGTTAAGTTTATTTTCTAAACACATCTGACTCCTGTCCTCGATTACATCGGCCATATCGACCCCGGGCGATACACCGGAACAAACTGCAGATAAAAATTCATACAGCTTGGCATAATAGTATTTTGGAGCGACCTTTAAACTCCAGTGTAAATTGTATCTTAATTGAGAGGATAACACCAGTAGCGCCTCATTTAAAACGCGTTAAGCGTGTGCCCGCGACGGGTACCCGTGCGTTGTGTTTGTTTCATGTTTTAGTTCACCAAGGACGACCCGTCTCACGCAGTGTTCCTCTTAAAAAAAACATGAAACAAGCAAGCAGCGCGGCGACAGTAAGAGCCAGAGCAGGAACTATGTGATTCAATGTGTACTCTACAAAATAATATATATTGATATCAGTATGTGTGCCTAATACATGAAATTCATGCTGAACTTGGATTTTGTAGTGTATGAATATCATGTCGTTATATGTAAATATATATTAGGTATAACATCGTCAATTAGTGTCATTACTAGTCATCGGTAACGTAAAAGATATATATCTTTATCATTACTAGTCCTCGGTAACGTCAAAGATATAGATTCAATATAACATCTAGCATAATCGAATAACAAAACTTTAACATACATATACAGGTGGAACCCCATTATATAACTTATAACAAGTCCATAACTAGGCCCACATATTTTTCTAAAACGGTTGAAATGGACTTCCTTAAAATAAAGCACAATCATTACTAAAATTAAAGCATGCGGGCTAGCAAATACAGATGTACCTTCATTTCCATTCCCACAAATAGAACTCACCATGTAGAGAACAAGTAAAAACCTATTCAATAAACTCTACCCACATGTTGTTCTTAAGTGTCTACTTAATATGAATGTTGTTTTTTATAGAAATTATAAGAGTAATGTTCTTATTAGAAATTGCACTGCCGGTCTACCAATCAATATAAATACAAGGTACCTACACATCTCCCAAGCAATAATAATATATTCTTAACTAGGCATTAGGCACACCAGGCACCTAACTACTAAGAAATAATTTGAATACAATCTTGCTATAGAATTATAACTTCGCATTGCAGAAAACAATAAAATGTCCTTACTCTACTACTCTGTTCTATTATGGCCACAACAATGCAATTCGTAAATTAACAGCTCAAATGTCTAGAATCTTTATATTATCAGAACAATTAAACACTCACAAAACGCCGGCATGCAACTTCCAGCTTCCAGATAACACTCGTGAGTCACCCGCAGCCAAAACAGTCTTGAAACTTGTAAACAAACGGATTTTCGATTGCAGTTTTTCTCACAATATACTTTTATTTGCTCAAAAAAACACGGACACTCATTGCGTTGGGTATTACACGCGTTGTCACAGTAACGTTCAGCGGTTGTCGTACTATAACTGCGGCTCGGTCGCTGATCGCCCGTAGACCAAAGAACTTATAGCTAAACTTATGTAGGCGGAAGCGATGTGGTAATGCACCGAGATTTCTGCGCAGAAAATGTACTTGCAGCGCCATCTGCACAAGCAAGTGGTACTAAAATGAGTAACGCCATCTGTTAAGAGTTTAATGAAGCGAAAACAGTTTTTATTTGCATTTTTTACCAACTTTTGGATAATATAGCAAAAAAACATTAAGTTCTCAACTATATTCAAGGCTAAAGCGGCAATATTTTCGTAATTTTCCACTGAAAAGTAAATTTCGATTTAAGTATATTTTACTGTTCCAAGCAGCGTCATCTAGTGACATTAAGTGAAACTATTAAGTATATTTTATGGCAGCTACCTTACTATTTATTACTATGTAATTCCGATAGATGGTGATGGTTGTAGAGTATGTCAAAATATTTTCAAATTCAATGTAAACAATTTTTTCACAGAATTTCTTTTTGTGTAACCTTAAAATCACTGTACCATCTTATCCCACCGCTAAAATAAAAACTTGCTCTGATTCTTTCCTTCTGCGACAATAGATATTATATTTTAAGCTAGGTAGACACTAAAGGCTTTTATGTCAGGAAATAGACTCCTGTGCCCTGTGGGTCCACTATTATAGTATTGGGTTCCGGGCACTACTAAGGCTGCCGCGGTAACGTCAGTCACTAGGCTTGCTGGTTCTCTGGCTCCGGGGTTTACAGGGGTTCTAAAGTTTCCTCCAAGTGTGTATGTAAATAATCTAATTTAATATTTAATTTTGAATATGGCTATATGACTAATGAACTCACCTATATTGACTGAAATAAACGATTTGAATGTAAAATTTCGCGCTAGGGAATAACTACCGGGATATGCGGATCGCGGGATTCATCGTCATGTTGGATCCTCGAAGTGTCACACGGGTTGACAAAGGGAATGGGGGATATTGTAGGGATGGGGACTCAGTTTTGTGATATCACATTTCAAATTTTGATTGAAATATTGATGTGGTTTAAATTTTAGATGTAAAATTGGAAAATTTTGTGATGTCACAATACGGATAGGGTGTCCTCAGAAATATGACCACCAGTGATAAAGGGGGGGAGGGGTCTAAAAACCATGAAATTTGTGTGACATCCCAGGCGTTATGAGCCAGCGACCACATAGGCACCTGCGCTAGGTCCCGTCTGCTAATAATGGCTACCAGTACTACTTAATAATGCTTAGGTCGGATGTCTGTTAGTATTGGTGTTAGCGGACAATGTGTCCGGCATCAACTACACGTCCGGTTGCCGTCCGGTCGCCGTGGCCCAGGCCCGACCTTCGTATTGTTATCTAGTTAAAATTTAGGTTAAATACTACCTATAGTCAAGTAAAATTATGATTAAATATGAGTATTAATTTATTTGCCCGGGTGGTAATTTTTTTCCCCACAGGAGCATTACTTTCGGAATAAAAGGTTTTCTAAATGTTATTCTGCTAATGCCCTATCTTATACTTTGTTTCTTTGTACACGTATATTAACGAAACTGCTGACTACTGAGGCGCTTTCCAATGCAAATCAGACCAAAATTCGCTGCTACATTCTCAGTCAAGTCTATGATATTAGAGACATAGATAACTTAAGGACGTCTAAGTAACTCCTTCAAATAATGTTTTACGAGGTTTGTTAAAAATCAATGCCTACGTATGTAGGGTACAGGCATTGTACAGCTACGGGATTTTACATTTTCAGTATTTATGTGGCCTTCAGCGGTATCGAGGTGACATTTGGCAACTATTCGAAAATAATAATTTTCAAAAATTTAATAGTACCTGAGTTACGTTTTCTTAGTTTTTATTATTTGTAGGATTTTACAATGGTCATGGCAACGGAAGGAAAGCGGAAGACAATCAGTCATTAGGATTCTAAGCTTGCGCTCAGACTCTGTCGTGTCAATGTTGAAGCCATGAGCGCTCCAGCCTACACACATCGTAAATTGTAATTATTTATTCGCATCCCATGTCTTTTGTCCCATCGTATGGTGAACGAACATCTATTAAGAATAAAGTGCCGTGTGCCATTTTTTTTGACATTCGACGGTGAACGCGTTTCGCGTTTGCTTGGATTTTTATATGGAATTTGTTCATGTGACTGTAAGAATCGCTAGGTGGCGCTGTACAAATCCTATGTAAACGCGAAAGCCTCTTTGAATTTAACAGCGAACGATTCGAACGAATCGGTCGATTCGGCGCGGGCAAG
Source organism: Cyclargus thomasi (assembly GCA_026546445.1). Lineage (NCBI taxonomy): Eukaryota > Metazoa > Arthropoda > Insecta > Lepidoptera > Lycaenidae > Cyclargus > Cyclargus thomasi. The sequence goes on from JAOTAV010015758.1 coordinate 21,388, forward strand.
TTTACTAGGTTCCATGATATTATATATATCTTATTCTAAAATTCGATTCTTTGGACGCGTTCGGCTCGTTCACTTCTTATGGATATGCGTTCACTAGTAAGATTCCAAGAAGTATCAACAATTGGGCTTCACGGATGTACGGAAAGCTGATTTAAAGCCAGCTTGAGGAGCTAAGTCATTTGGTCACATTACTGATGTCAAAAGATATATTTAATTACGGAATGAACGGAATGAAATTGAATGAATGAACGAAGTGAATCTCCATGTCTAGTAGTTTGAAAAAATTAGTAATTAAATCATTTTTTAAAATGTAAATGCAGGTTCAAACCCTGGTGCAGGCGTGTACCAATGAGACATTTTTGATCTTAAGTACATAATACGAATGCTCATTGCCGTGGGAGAGCCATGCTTCGGCACGAAAAGTCTAGCTCGACCGGAGTTATACCACGGCCCCACAGAAAACTGGCGTGAAATGGCGTTGTGCTGTGTTTCGTTCAGTTAGTTAGTTTACCGGTGGCCCAACAAACCACCTATTCCTATTTCCATTCCCTTATAAAGGCTGGCAACGCACTTGCGACTCTTCGGATGTCACGAGTGTCCATGGCGACGGCAATTGCTTTCAATCAGGCAGCCCGCCTGCCCGTTTGCCCCCTAAATATCAATAAAAAATTTGTTTCGGTAAGGCCAGTACGACAAAAAGAAGATATTAGGTACAGGATATTACAAATAATATGTTATATACATACAATTCCTTATTTTGCATAATTTCTTAATAAAATTAATATGTGGAGTCGTTAAATATACACGCGCGGTTTACCGTATAGATATTATAAATATACACTTTATAATATTTATACGATAAACCGCGCGTGTAACATAATATGTTAGTATAGTCTATCAAACCTTAGGGCCCCCCTTTGCGTTTTAGACTAAGTTCACTCTAACAGCGCTAATAGCGATTTTTTATTATTGGTATGGGTAAGCTCTCCAGCGCCATGAGTTTGCCTTTACAAACCACATTTTTTTTTGTTTTCAGTCCTGCTACTTCCACAGTGAACTCTGTACAGGGGACCCATATAAACCCTTAAGCATCATCACTTATTTTTGTCACACCATGTATATAGATTCCGAATTTTGCGATTGAGTTTATTATCTTTTCGTTTTCTGTAAATTCCCAAGTGAAACTGTAACCTCAACCACTTTTAATAATGTATTAATGTACCTGAACTGAAGGGTTTAGTATTGAATACTTAAAATGGAAAAGTTGTGAAGTGAAAAAGTCTACTTAAAAATTATTAAAGGGTATTTTTACCTTCGACCACATGAAACTCTAAGGGTCGGTGAGCACCGTAACGTGACGCGACGTTGTGCGTTTTCTCTATGTTAAATATGCATTTCTTTTCTATTTTTTAACAGCCTATACTGTCTTACTACTGGGCACATACCTCCCCCAAATTAAAATTTTTGCCACCGTTCGCGCTGTGTGCACCCACATTGAAATATAGACGTACACCCAGCGAATACCATACGGCTTCAGAATACATATTATGTATTCTGTAGGTATACATAAAATTCATCTAATATATTATGAGAAAGGCTAATGGACCTGTTTTAAAACTTGCCTATAAGTGCTGTGTTTATTGTATAAAGAATTTGTCAAATAAGTTATGGTTAGCCGACGCTTATCAAGAAGAAGAAGAAGATTTCTAATAACCGCTGACGTTATGAATTTTTCGTTTTCTATGTTTTTTCAATTATTTTCAATCATTTTTCATTAATTCATTCGTTCAGTCATTTATTCGTTCATTATGGTTTATTCAATTATTCTGCCAACAACGGATACAATACAACCGGTATTTAGCAACCTAATTTCTAACAAGCTGTATTTTTTATTATTATGTCGTTAGCGAGCATATTGCGTTTTACCTTTGGGAAATTTATCTGGGCAATAGCCGGGTACATTTTTAATGCAATTTGTGATTGCAAACAACGTGTATAATGGGAAAAAATTACAACAAACACTTTTAAAGTCTTTTAAATTCTAAAGTACCTTTATTGCTTGTAAACACTATAATATTTATCCATGCTAGAGACAATACGGCAAACGCCATAATGTCTCTGCCATATGGCAAACTATTTTACTTTTAATTAAATATTGCGTTGTTTTTTATGATGAGAAATATAACAGAGCCAGTTGACGGACCTAAGTCATTTTGTGAGGACTTACTCAGATCCGCAGTAGGGCCGTTTGTCCACCAACACCGTCAACCGACTACGAGATTATTTCGGCAGGATAAAATGCAATTTTATGACATAGACCACAGGTTTCATTTTCCTCTACGCCTTTAATGACGGCGACGACATTGACGATAGAGCAATGTCGCTCATTCATCACACAAAAACTAAAAATTAAACCAAATTTTGATACAAGTTTTACAAAATTAAAATTAAAAGAAAACAATCAAAATTGTACATTGTACGGGGGCCGTGCGGAAACCTTATGTGTTTACGTGTTATAAATACGGCGACCATCTCAGTAATGTATGGACTTTTATAGACGTTCTCACATAAACACATGCGCAACACGCCACGGCGAACGTGCGGCGACCGCATCCATGTGAAAACGCCATATAGGTAACGCAGTGACAACGGTGATTTAGAGACAATAGGCTTATTCAAGACATTATGGTGACAATATAAGGTCCGTTAGATATGAAGATTAGAGTTGATCCTAACTGTCTTCAGTGGATTCACAGTAAAGGTGGTACCAGATCTGACTATTACTTGTCGACATTACATTTAAAAAATCTTGTGTTTTTTTAAAGTGTAACTCCCGCAGAAATGTTTAATTACGATTTAATTTTGTTTGGCACTTATGGGAAATATGGATATATTTCCACTTTTAAAATTTTTATTTATAGTAAATAATTGTTTAAATATTTACAGAAACAATTGATTGTATTTGTAAGACCATTAAATAAAGACTTACTTGAAATACTTATTTTGTGTTTTAAAAATATAGTTTTACTGGTAAGTCTTAATTATCCTATATCATTTTGTCCGGCTTTCCCCTAGTGAGTTATTGGTCAGTTAAAAAAGTGATTAACTAGCGAACTTAGATTTGATGATTATAAGATAAAAGAGTTTGCATTTCCGTTGAGAGGAGACAAAAGAAAAAGACAAAGAGAGAAAAGCCAAAGATAAATTAAGCTTTAAAACTTTTCTCTTATAAAGTGTTTCAAGTCCAAGAAAAGTCTATGAAATAAAGATATTTGAGATTTGTATGCGCACACCTTAACTAAATTTGTATAACAGCTTTAAAGTTTTTTGACCTCCTTTGTTTATTTGTATAATACTTGTGATATGTAGGGGGACATCGCCCGGGATCCTTTTTATTTTGTAGTTTGTTTAAAAAACTACAAAGAAATTATAACGAATGCTTAATATTAAGGGTCTTTTACATCTCTTCCTGATAAGGGCAATAATGGCTATCCACAACTTATCTAATAGAATGTACTAAAATATAAATTTTCATATTTTGTTATATTTTATTTTACAATGTAAATTACATTTGGGTACGCCATTTTTTTTTTCAAAAGAGGGCAAGGAATAAACTTTTCAGTGAATTTTAATTACGAACGAGATAAATGTCCAAAAACAGATAACCCGACTGTAGGAGCCAATGCAATTTAAACATCAAGTTATGTTTATTTCTAGAATGACTTTTAGAAGGCCTTCATTAACCGACTTCCAAAAACGAGGAAGTTATATGTTCGGTTGTCGATATATTTTTTTTATACTCGACTCGTTTTGGGCGGAAAAAAAATTTTCATCCTAAAAATGTTGACTTTAAAATCAGCCATATTGATTTTTTAAATACCTCAAACGGTAAAATCTTTCAAGCCGTTTTTTGTTACACCCTGTATAAAAATCTACAATTTCCAAACATTTCAGGTGACCTCTTTTAGATCACCAGGTAGGTTAAGTTGTAAGTTAAAACTGTCTAGTTCCTGGCCTGGATTATCTCTGGGCGTGTCTGCTGGCCTCAATCAATGTCTTGAAGGGGAGGCGGGGCGAATTGTACCTGTTGGTGTCTGACGCCCACTCACAGACAGCTCTATGTTTTCAAGTTAAACCATTTAATTTCAGCACCTCTATAGGGCACATATTATTCCAGTCCATACTGCCATTCTAATATAATAAATGCGTAAGTGTGCCCGTCTAAATGTCTGTTACCTTAACACCCAAAACACTGCGCGATTTCGCTAAAATTCGACATACTTTAAGTCCTGGGGACTTTTTTTGTCAGACAATCAGGTGATCAGTCTGCATTGTCCTAAACAAATTTGGCGATAACATGTTTCTAACGCGGGAATCGAACCCACGACATCCGGATGAAGGCGTTAAAAATGGAAGTTCGTGTGGTAACTACGATATGACAACTTTAGTGCAATAAATAACTTTTCGCCTTGTAACTTACGCACTTCATCATCAGACTAAGCTACTTTTGATGCTATGATGCCGTAATTTTTATTTCAAATCATTTTCCCGGTCCTACCTCTATGCAAAAAACGTCTGCTTTCAAAATGTTTTCCGCGCTGAGCTTCTTTTACCCGTGTCTTAAATTATTATGAGCATTGAGCAGGGACGGGAATTCCCCGATGTCCTTCACGTTTTGATGCGATATAACTTGTAAGTGAGGTATAAGTTTCACAAATGTGTATACTTTAGCGGTACGACTTTATATGAAACTATAAAAATAATAATTACTTAACGTATTTAAAAACGTATTACGTAAAATCGGTTGTATGATAATTTTTTTTCTTCCCTCATTACTCCTCAAAATCTTTTCTTAGAGGATTTTGATGATGTTATGACATTTACCATATAATTAGAATAATACTAGTGACAACGATTTTTTCGTCCTAAGGGTTCCGTACCCAAAGGGTAAAAACTGGACCCTACTAAAACTTCGATGTCTGCCTGTCCGTATGCCTGTCTCTAGGCTGTATCTCAAAAACGGTAATAGCTACAGAGTTGAAATTTTAAAATACATACACACAGCTTTAATTTAAAATACATACACTATATTATATTTGTTGTTATAGCGGCAATAACTACCGATTATTATATCAAATATTTAAGCTAATAGATTAAATATTTAAGAGGGCCTCTCATATAACAAACATGTTTTTTAAGTTTCTTTTTCTTGAGATTAGATGGCGCTGCAGTACGTCTACATCTTGCTATAACTTGTTAGGAAGTGTAAAGTTAAAGCTGCCAATTTTTTCCTCCTTGTCCAAATCAAACTTGGTTTGGCGGTCAAAACGTTTATAGTAACTGGCTAATATGATTTGGTCTATCATTTGTTTTCGGCTTATCGTTGATTTATGGAACACTCACACACTCGCTAACTCTATAAAGACGTCTATAGACAATTTAAAGCCGAACAATTGACCATTTACAGTACCTAAATACTTAAAATTTTTTGCACAGATGACTCAAACTAGCTCAGCTCAGTATTAGCACCTTAAAAAAACAATAACTATTGTATTGCCCTAAAGTATATTAGCTTATTAGCCTTACATTGTTAAGCAGTGGCGTAACTAAAGTTACGCCGTTTTATTTTGCTACCCTATAAGGTGGCAAAGCCAGCAAAATGCTACGGACCCCAAAACAAAAAAGGCCCCGAACCAAGAGGTCTCAAGCTCATAAATCAAAATAGATGAAAAACAAAGGAGGAACTGACATAGTGATCTTGTTCAGCCCACCAATCGAGCTGTGGGCCAGATGATTATGACGTAGGCATCCGGCAAATATTATTTTTATACATTTTACTCCCAGGCATATAAAATAGGGGATTACAGTTTGTATAAAAAAATCAGACTCGTGGTTCTGAATAAAACGGTAACAGGTTTGCACAAACACACAAACAAACAACCTATCACCCTAAACGCATATATGCCAATTTTGTATAAAAAAATACTAACGCGAGTTACAAAAGCTAGCAGTTTTGTATTTTTTGTACCTGCAGTATCGATCACTAATAAGCCCCATCAATTTGATCCTAAAAGGCATAGCTACGCCACTGGTTGTAATCAGTGTTATTAAATTAAATGGTACCCATATCACAATTCACAACTGTAAATAGTTTATACAACAATGTACGTGCTTGGTGTTTAGTATGTTTATCGTTTATGGGTTTTGCTAAAATGGCTTTCGTGACATATTGCTAATACCCAGGATACGCGAGGCTAGTTTTTCAAGCTAGTATACTGCTAGCAAGTTAGTCTGCGGGTTTCGTGCACACAAAACTAGTTTTATTTCTAAGATAGTGAACTGAGGCGTGACGCTAGCTTTACTTATACGAAGGCTTGCTAGCTCATATCCGGGATATAAGGCTAGCTCTTGAAGAAAATGTCAGTAATGCCCGGGCAGTTTTTCAAGCGAGTTTCTGTAAGCTAGCCAGCTAATACTTTTGGCTTCGTGCAAACTGTAGACAAAACCAGCTTCATTACAAGCTAGCAAACTAATAAAAGATGAAGCTAGTTTTGTCTACTTACGATGTGTGTGCTAGCTTACTAACACGTCAAGTATACCAGCTTGCAAAACCAGCCTCTTGTAGTTCCCTTCTGGCTCCGTTTAAATAAAACTAACGTTAGTTTACCTTGTAAATAAAGCTAGTTTTGTCCACACGTAACCAGAAGTGCTAACTTTTTAGCCCCAGTACACTATCTTGCTATCCTAGCTTGAAAAACTAGCCTCGTGTTTCCCATACATAACGATGGTGATTTGACTTAATCCTGAGCTTCTAGCCAACACTTTTTCGATATAATTCATTCTTTATACAATCGCCGATCAAAACGTACGGAATCCATTCTAATATTCATACTTCCATTCTAATATTTTAAATGCGAAAATGTGTCTCTCAGTTTTCTCTTTACGGCCAAACCGTTAAACTGATTTTGCTGAAATTTGGTGTAAAAATACGTTAAGTCCAGGAAAAGGACAAAGTATACTTTTTTTCTCGGAAAAATTTGTTGCTCCCGCTAGATTAACTAATTTTAGCATTTCCCAGCAACTCCGTCGCGCCAAACCAGATCTTAGCTGGCAAAAATAATTTTATGTTGATTCGAAACATACGAAATTTTGTTTTAAAACAGCTAGCAAATAGGCAAAAAATTCAAAACCGGGTATACAGGTTTAGTCAGAAATAGTTCTTAATATCATCCGTATATTATTAGTCATAAGCACAATTATTATCCTTACGAAACATTTTTAAGTAAAAATTAGTTTCTGTCAATTTATTTTTCTGTTTCTTACCACGCGGCTTCAAATGCTGAGCCAATTTTTATGAAAATTGGTATGGATATACTTTTTGTCCCGGGAAAGGACATAAGATGCCTTCGTCGCATATAAACGGATTTCTGCAACGTGCCATAGAGGAAATTATTCCTAGCCAGTTGACGATTCTACCACCTACTATTTAGTCGGAATATGACAATTAAAGACATGAGTGGAAAAAGAGGACAACTAACACTTTGCAACCTACTAGTATATACTAATTCTTTTCCATAAAATTTTGACAAATCTTGTAACTTACCTATTTTATGTTGATATCTAGACAGTGTATCTAGTTAAACACCAAACCTACATTATTTTATTTTCAAATGATTTTTCGGGTCCAAAAGTCATAAACGCAAAAATCCAGAAGTTTTAAAATGTTACTTACCTGCTTCTTCCGCTTATGCCTTTAATTACATGTTAGTGATCTGTCGGTTAGGTTTGATTTTTACATAGCGCGACCAAATTACTTAGGTAAGTTTATTAGCTGAATCAACTTCCGTGATGCTACAAAGTTGCGGGCATTAAAAAGCTAATTAATAGAGGCTACTATGTTTTACAACAGTTTATTATAAGTTGTGTATTGAAAACCTAATAAAAACCTATCAAACGAGTGTTAAACAACAAATGACTACATTTTATTACGAAAGGAGTGGTATGTAAATAAGTTAATAATTATTAAAATTACCTATCGATGTATAGGGTGTACGAAAAATAAGTCATTATAGTTAAGGGTTTGTATGTGTCCCTTATGTAGAGTTATGTGAGAGCAGCAGTAATTGAAGCGGTAAAAAGTGTTTGTGTTAAGTACGGACAAATTACAGGTCGACGGGCTGGGGCCCTTGCCAATCCAAAAAACCTGTTATCTTACAGCGTTGCTACTTTTACAGTTAACTTTATATAGGGTGTAACAAAAGTAAGTGATAAAATTTTAAGGATAGGGACACATACAAACCCTTAGCCTTATATACCTACCTTAAATTATGTTATAGTAAGTTCACTGTGAAAGTGGCGGCACTGAAATAACGCCCTAGCGACATGTCGCTAGAGCGTTATTTCAGTGCTGCCACATGACCTTGCCTATACAAATCACAAAAAATTGCTTTCAGCACTGTTACTTTCACAATCAACTCTAAAAGAGACACATGCAGACCCTATTATAATTATCACTTTGTGACACACCGTATACCAGAGAAGCTGTCCATTATTCACGTCTTTTTTGTCCTTTTTTTGCCCCATGCCCATTCCCTCTTGGTGATACATGGTGATACTTATGACTACCACCCGCCCCCCCTCACCCCTCCAGTATCACGTGTAAAATACACGTGATACAGGAGGGGGAGGGAAGGTTTATACATACAGGAATAGCAAAGGTAAGTGATAATATTTTAGTATTTGTATCTGTTCCTTATAAAGAGTTTACTGTAAAAGTAGCGGCGCTGAAAGCGAATAGAAATTTTTGTGATTTGTATGGGCCAGTGATCAGAGTTTCTGCATACACATCATAAACATTTTTGTTCGCTTTCAGCGCCGCTACTTCAGCAGTGTACTTTATGTAAAAGGTAAAAAAAAACACCCTAAAGTATTATCGCTTATTTTTTTAACACGGAGTATATTTATTCGTATTTTCAATTATCACTCGGACGTTTGTGAATTATTGTCCACAATAATTCACAAACGTTGTTGTATATCAGGTAAGACCGCATTTTCGGTTTATTATAGCGAAAAAATAAATACACGTGATATTTAACCACAACTCCCCCCTATCTTCCCTTATGATGACCCCCTTTACGTGAACTTTTTTTGGGCCCCATGTGATTAATGGAAACCAAAAATCCCGAACACAAAGCAAAACCTTACACGAGAGAAACCTAATAAAATAGAATTTATCAAAACAAACACTAAGATCCTATGATGTAGGGCAACAGGGCTAGGGTTGTCGCCGGCGGGAAAACAGGCAGGGTATATAAGTGAACGTCGGACGAACGTGCGACTCAGTCCGCTTACCACCACAGCAGAGGCCGGAAAGGCCGCGCGTACTTCACCTCTACACTCCTCTTATCCTGTATCAATGAGGTAAGTGCTTGCGAAGTGTTAGTGAAAGTCCACCCCTTATTTTAACCAACCACAAATTAAGAATAACCTTATGTTTTTCTGTTTTAAGGAGATGATGTTTAGTAGAGCGTTATATATTTGATAGAACAATATAAATCGTCATGTGTTTGTCCAAATTATTATTATAATTACATCCGAGGTCGAAATGTTGCTGAAAAATTGCTCTTACGATGTACAATTATATTGTTTGTTGCGAATGTTTATTTCTCAGATTGTGTGAAGTCTCCGTTTTTGTTTAGAAGTAACATATTTAACTCTATCGAATCAAGATAACTAATATAGTTTTATTTAATCACGATTTAAAGTATGAAAGCTGTGCGTAAGTTACTGCTGGCTGAGTTTTAATTGAACTTTTTTATTCATCAAGTTAAAAGTTTTCATATTACCGGCTCAGATCGAATAAAAAGTTGGCAGTGCCCTATGAATAACGAAGTGGCTGATTTATCATTCATGTGTGCGTACATCCAATCTCGTAGATATAACGCAAAGTTATGCATGTGTGTGTGCGCGTAAATAAGTGAATTTATATAAAACAAAGGCCATGCGCTATCTTGAATTTTTTATTTGATCTGTGATTACCAGTAGATGTGTAGAACATTGTTTAGTGACATAATATAAACTATACCTAGAGTTAATTACAAAAAATACATAACTAGTGTTTATCCGATCTTTTGAATTTGATTTGTTAGGATTCACAAACGATGGGTTACCACGGGGTATTTAAACGGAATAAAACCTACCCTATTGGCTAAACTTATACCTAATCTGTGTACCATTGATCAAAAATCATTGCGTAGTTCTGGCGTGACAAACAATTACACAATGTTTTACATTTCAACATTAGTATAAATAATCAAAAACTTTTTAGTATTCGGTGGTATTTAAGCTTTAAGTGAAAGCATCCATTAATCACGATTCATATTATTTAAAAACTCCTAAAATTGTATTTGGTTGTATATTTAAAATAGATCCAGTTAAAATCACTAAAACTAGAACCGGAAATCACTCGATCGTTTCCCGGAATTCAACAATGGCTGTTAAATTCCGGGAAACGTTCAAGTGATTTCCGGAAAAATTTTAATCCCGACATTGAATTTTTTCCTCGGAACCGTTTTGGTATTTGGGAATTTGGGACCGTTTAATTTAAATTGTTTTATCATCAGTAGGCTTCGTCATAAGTATCTTATTAATGGAAAATGTGAATAAGTCTTTAGTTAATCTAATATAAATTTGCTTTTGTCCGAGTCTTCACTCGTGTGAAATTAAAAAATCGGCTAAAAATACGAATATTCCTGTATGCCTCTTTTCAAAACATGACGTTAGACCAAGGCCAAAAGTTGCCTATGTTACTCCCCATCCATCCATCCATTCAACTAAGTTTATGGCAAAAAATCAAATAATTTACTTGATTTTTTTTTGTTAGGGCACGAACGAAAGACAAACGAACATACTTATTTATCGTTATACATCCGCATTCTGTAAATGCAACATTTCAGACTAATCGGAAGTCAGTGAGTGGCGAAAATTTTGATTCTAAGATTTGACCCGTACAAACAAACATATAAACTAGCCAAGTCAAATAAAGGCTTTTTATAATATAAGCTACTACGAACTTTCTCCTATCGGTTAACTTTATAAGGAATCCTATAAAGGGATATTACGCCCTTCAACAAGTCCTTTTAAAGGTAACAGTGAAATTTTCCATTAGGTAACTACACGTGCACCGACATTCTATTTCAAACTCTACATTAAAAGTAAACTAGGTATTTAAAAAATAAAAGAATAGTTTAAACAATCTTATTTCTTAACGTTTTCCAGTTACTGCTCCTTTGGTACTTCCTGTAGATACTAAAATTAATATTATAAATGCCTATATGTCTGCTTGTTTGCTACCTACAGGCTACACCCGAACCGCAATTTTGTTATAATTTGATGTAAAAGATAAATTAAAAATATGTTTAAGGGAAAGCTCTCATTTAGAGAACACAAATTGCTATGAGATCCAGTTTTTTTATATATATTAAAAAAAAACTTGTTATTTTTTACTTTTATTCACAACCACAACGACAATAATGTTGAAAGTGTTTCTCCTATCCGGCTGCTTATCTGACAGGAGATTGTGTTCTCAATCAGCAGCCATCGATTTATATTACCATACAATATAAACTATTTCCCATGCACCATTCGAATCGAAGTTATTTTCTCTTTGAATTTGAAAGTGAACGATTCGGACTAATCAGACGATACGGCACGGGCTAGTATGAGAGGTTTTTTTTATGATATTTAGGGCGCAAGCGAGCAGACGGGTTTCCTGATGGAAAGCAACTGCCGTCGCCAATGGACACTCGTGACATCGCAAGTGCGTTGCCGGAACAGAACAATCTCAAAAATGTATATTTTTAGCATAAAAATCACGTATAGACAAATGTCTTTGTCTATATTTAAAAAATACAAAAAATGATATTCGATTTATAATGTTACGAAAGAGCATATTCTACAGGCGATATGGTCGGTAAGCTCAATTATTGTAAGTGGTTCCTACCGCACATCCTATAGACTATACTGAAGTGATAGGAAAATATTTACTATTCACTACGTGATATAATTTTATTACAAAAAAAAAGTCTGAACCTATTTAACCTGAAATTCAAGTTACATACTCGTCCCTAGTCACACAAAATAGGACTTACGTCGTTTGTCCACTAAAACCGTAAACCGAGAACGAGATTATTTCGGCCCTATAAAATTCAACTTCATGATCTAGGCTGTAAGTTTCATATTTTAGTGACTTTGATCTATCGTCAATGTCGTCGCCGTCATTAAAGGCGTAGAGGAAAATGAAACCTGTGGTCTATGACACAAAGTTGCATTTCCTCAAGCCATGTAGTGTACGAGTCACACGCAAAACTAAAATTTTCATCCAGAGAATTGTCCAAAGTTTTGTTATTGACCAAAGTAGCGTATTCCTTGATTGCGCGTTTGGCAGGTAAACAACGAGTATAAAAAATACCACAGAAGAGTAACTCCATTAAAAATATGTTCAACGAGCCTTGTCCAAAATGTATTGTTAGTAAATTCTTATTTTCATTAAATCTATACATAACAAACTATTCTAAGTATCACACAGGTAAAGGACTAGTCATCATTAACAATATGATGTATCTGTGGATTTATGTTTATGTGTGCTTTTGGCCAATCACATCTTTGGTGGTTAAACACGTTCCTTAGAATAGGGTTGCCACATGACTCAGCAATGATTTTTTTTAAATATTATTTTAACATTACTAATATTATAAGAAATTGTCAGACGGACTTGAATAATGGGGGAAATTGAAAGAGATCTAGTTGACGGACTTCATTTGCTCGGAATATATCAATTCCATGTAAGCCGTGATCTGTCGGCTGAGTTTGACATAACCCGACCAAATTACTTAGATCCACGATCTGTATCTGCTTCAACTTTTCTGATTGTACCCTTCTTAGGTTTGTTCCAAACGTTTGCGATAAAAGATTGGCGGACAACTTTTAGTATTGAGATTTCTGAGTATATCATAAGTGAGAAAGCGTGTTTGTTTGCTTGTCATACCTTCAAGCTCTAATGATGCAACCAATCGATTAGTTCTTGGTAATATACTTAGTTGAAGTGATGGAGAGTAACGTAGGCTACATTTAGGACCTGTTTCACCGGTTACTGATAAAGTTCTATAAGGCTATCTACAACGTTTTAATTTTTTTCTCCATACAACATCTGTCAAATAAAGTTGTGAATAGACTATCTGTAAGCGATGAAATAGACCCTTGGTCTCGCAAAAACATCAGGTTCCCGAAATATTACTATTTCACGCGATTTTCAAATTTCCTCGTGAGCGAAGCTTAAGTTCTTGTGCACACGAAAGGAATAGTAATTAATCGTAAAGATTACAATAAAGTATTTTTATTAAAAAAAAAATGATGAGGATACCAGAAAATGACAATAAGATAATTTTTGACCCGTAAAAATATATAAAGCCAACTATATTGCCGAGAATATTACTTATATTCTCGGCGTAGTACTACCGACTTGCAATTGGAAATACCGAATACGCAGCCCTACGTATATTTGACGTACAGTTCTAACTGACGGGTCACGAATTACAATCCCACAAAACACCTTGTTTTATGTCATATATAAAACATAATATTATATGACCACGCGTTACATTCGACTACCGATACTACATCATTAGTTACACATAACATATCTTACTCTTAGGGGACCATCTATGAAGTACGTCACACAAATTTTATGGTTTTTAGACCTTTCCTCCCCCCCTTGTTACAGGTGGTCACATTTCTGAGAAACCCCCCTTCCCTATTGTGACGTCACAAAATTTGCAATTTTACCTTAAAATTAAAACCATATCGATATTTCAAATTTTGAGATTAAATTTCAAAATATGAAATGTGATGTCACAAATCTGACGACTCCCTTCACCCCTATATCACACCATTTACGTACTTTATGGATGGTACCTAGGGCCTGTTTCACCGCTTACTGATAAAGTTTCTGTTAGGGTATCCACGACTTTTTTGAGAGATTCTCCATACAAAATCTGTCAAATAAAGTTGTGGAGTTACTATCTGTAATCGGTGAAAGAGGCCCTTAACCTGTTGATAAAGAGGAAAAAATTGTATTTTTGTATATTTGAATACTATGCGCACTTTTCTCGCGCCGATGGCGAGAGTAATCGGCGTTACCACATTTCATTGTATGGTAATGGAATCACACAATAAACTCTGAGGCCTTTGCATCTGTAGTGAATGATTTATACAGTATTTTCAGAGCGAAGTAACCACTCTTCAAATACTTTCGTGCCTGAGACAACATTTTAAATGCCTTGCAAAATAGTAGCTTTACCACGAGTTTGAAATAGTTTTTAAGGTTCCGTACCTGAAGGGCAAAAACGGGACCTTATTACTAAGACTTCGATGTCTGTCTTTCTTCAGGCTGACTCTCAAGTATGGTAGCTTGAGAGTTGAAATTTAACAGAATATGTATCTCTACTGCAGCTATAACAACAAATACAAAAACTAAATAAATTAAATGTTTAAGTGTAGCGCTCATACAATAAACATGATTGTTTGATATATCGATGGTATGTCGTGAACATTTAAAACTGTCCAACTTTCAGAAAAATGTTTTCTCAATATTTTGTAGCCTCTACTAGTACGGAACACTTCGTGCGCGAGTCCAACTCGCACTTGGTCGGTTTTCGTCGATACTCGATATCAAATAAATAAATTTTTATTATGGGAATTTTAGTTCCGCAAGAATTAATTATTACTGAAACGTAATAAAAAATATTTTCTCTCTTGTTGCCTTAAAGGATTGGCCTAAGCCTTAACGTTAACCGTAATCAATGTTTATAATTTTGAAGTCATTCCGCTTAAGGTAGCTGGGTATACCTCATACAACAACGAAAAAATTTGCGATATCGGTCCACAAACGGCGGAGTAATACGCGGTCAAAATAAAAGAAAAAAAAAGAACGTACATACATACGGTCGAATAGAGAAACCTCCTCCTTTTTGGAAGTCGGTTAAAAAGAGAAATAAAATATTCCATGGTACTATTCCGTGCGTGTAGGTGACAATTTTCTATACAATATAATACATCGTCGGAAAACTTCGAAGCAACAGGCATCCACGTGAACTTCAATATACACGTACTAGGCTTCGATACTGTACAGGTGAGTATAAAACTTCTAAAACTTTATTTTTCATAGCATGTCAAGAGAAACTCCACAAAACATACCGCCTTCGTCTTTTTAAAGAACGCTAAAAAAATTTACATTTAAATATTATGTAAATACACAACTTGTTAAAAGCAGGGAAATGTAAAAGAAAAAGAAATCTTTGGATTTGTTTGAATCTGATTTCAGATCACAAACTTTATAAAAGTTTAATAAGTTAGCTGGCTTAACATTGAGTTACGCCCAAGTTCATTGTTGTTCTTTTAATCTGTTTTTAAATAAAGGTGTTTTAATATAAGGCTTATCACGTTATGAATTTTTAATTTGAAGTAATAAGTTTATTCTATAATAGTACCTGTGCGACTTATCTGGGCACATGACCTTGACAAAGTCGTTGTGGAAAAATGTAAAAAAATAACAAAATATCGATGCTTGTATCGGTGTATGTAATAATTGCATTATTTTGCTATTTTTGGACACTTTGTTGTTTTTTTACATTTTCGAAAATGAATTTATCAAGGTCATGTGCCTAGTTAAGTCGCATAGGTTACACAATAAACGAAATGTTTGTAAATACTAATAAAACTAATTATTTAGAAGATTCTAATAACATAGATTGGGTATTCAAAGCATATCTGCAGACGAAATTATAATTTTGATGTCCCATTCTCTAATTGTAAACTTGTACAACTACAACTACTTGTTACTGATAACAACAACAACAATTAAGAAGATATCAGCAATTGTTTAATGCTATTCCGAAGAAGAGAGTCTTCGGACAGAATTTTTAAAATTGCATTTTATATAAATATACGGTGTAAGCAATTGTGTGCTCGACTGTTTAGTTACATCGCATTTGGTATGCCTCGCTCGTATTGGCATCTAATGAAATTGGTAATATATTACCCTACCTTACTTTCTCTCTAAAACAAACATTTTTATTTTCTTTCCATCTCTAGAATTCAACTTGTATTCGATAAAGATAGAAAATGTATTTTAGCGATCTTGATCTTTTATTCTAATATGTTGGAGTCGAACACTAAAAGGATTTTAATTTTCTTTAATATGGTTGAATATAATGCTTTGAAACCTAATTTACGTTAGAACGTGTAATAGTAATATTCAAAGTAGTTAATATAAGTTGGCCTGTTGGGGCAGTCAATAAAAAAAATATATCAACCTTCTTATTTCTGAATGACGTTCTTAGTTAAAATGGTTAATATCTAAAAAAGCCGTGTCATCAAAAAAATAAAAAAAAACCTTTATATAGGGATTTAAAAATAATTTTAAGTGAAGTATTTTAGCTTTCGCGTAGGTACTTTTGTATACAATATACCTGAAAATATACAGGTAAGTATACAGTTACTTTTTATATTCGATGACTTTTTCTTATAATTTCTTAAGTTTTATCGGTGGGAAACTGGTTCTATATCCTTTTCATTAAGGATATTAAAGACGGTGAAAGGAAATGTCTGCAATTTTATCAATTATTATTGTTTACTAAAATTTCTTACAAAAAAACGGATAGCGATAAGTTTGTGTTGAAACTCTGGAAGTCTTTTTGAACAAACGCGTATTTTACAAATGTTGCCCAGTTAGATGACGCCGCAACTCCGTTACACCGAAATTAATTGATCGCGCAGGAACCGTATTTTTTACGCGATAAAATGTCCCCGGAACTCAAAGTATCTCCATACCAAATTTCATCAAAATCGTTTAAGTATTTTGGGTGTGAAGGGTATAATATTATTATAGATTCATATCTATCTTACGTCTAGCGATTGGCGAGGATTGATCGTTCAATATTTTCAATTTATATTTAACTCATCGAAATAAAATACTTCGAACATTTGCTTCGATCCGCAAACTGTAAGTTCTCGTTAAAAATAGAGACATAAAAACGCCAAATAAATTTGTGCGTTCATCTAAAGCGCTTCAACACTGTGAGAAAAATAGCTTTATATAGTTTTGGCAAAAGGCATAGTTTTCCGACCTTTTTTGCGTGTGCCTGTCTTTAGTTTTTAGTCTCTTCACTAACAATTTTGCCTCAGCTGTCACTGCACTCGTTGCATCGAGTGCAATAAAATGTTATCAAAATTAAAATGTTTTTATTCAGAATATATTAAAAAAAAACCTAAGCGTCGTTTCTCCGGTGCCTACCACAGTTATTACTGATCATGAGTTTTGTTTTTCAGCAAGAGATAATAAGATGCCTCATTAGATTTAACTAGTCATAGATAGCTTCATAGAGAAATTATATAAAATAATTGGTCTATGATAGCTTATTTGATTTCACTATTAATACATTTAAAATATGCTTTCGTTGGTAGTTCAGTAGTGATCTATACGTAATGAGTAGATAAGTAGGTACCTAGTACAGTAGATTACCCTAAAGGTACAAATGAAACACAAGTTTTCCGTTCTCGGACGGTCTAAGAAGTTGCATATTGCAATGCTGCTTATAATAACACAGGAGACTTACTTTATATAAGAGTGTGTTTCGTCACATTCATGAAACTCGAAGGCTCGAACTCGCTAAGCAAGGATTTTGAGACAGGACGAAGGAGTCAAAATAGGGGATGAAAAGTATGGAAATGTTAACGTGAGCGAAACCGTGAGTTAGCTAGTTTCATACAAAACTGAGGTAGTGTTTTCGCGTAACAACAGATGGTATGTATCTATATAAACGTACCCATAAACACCGAAACGCTATGACCCATCAGGCCATCAATCTCTTGTTGACTTAAAATAGATTTTTCATAGAGCAATAAAATGAATGAACTAGCAACAGAAAACAATACAGGAAAATACAGGATGGATCAAAACCATAATATATTTTGTATTAAAATATAAAATTGAGACGCAAAGGAAATTATATAAAGCGTGATTCTATGCTAGAGCTGCTACGAAATTAAAAAAATTGAAATTAACAGGATTGTGTACCAAACGGTTTTAATACAACGGGCCATAACGTTTTTCACCCTCTAAACCCTCACCTAGAGTAATAATTTTGTAGTTGTGGCCTCAGAACTAGGCTTCTATGTTTTTATTTTTTAAATATTTGTAATAGATTTTTACGAAACAACAATTAATTATTTTACATCTACGCGTCTTTCGTAAAAAGGGATTTCATATAAAGTTTTCCGCTCGCATATTAATATATTAATATACTAATTAATAATTTCACCTAATGCTAATATTTCACAAAGAATGTCTATATTTACATTAATAAGTTTAATTTCTGTTTACGAGATTACATACAAACAAATTCGCAAACCGTTTGGCGTTAAAGAAATAAGAATCTAAAACAAACATATACAAGTGCTTATATGTATATACTTATAATGGGTGTATCGTAAAAATGTCTATAATTTCTGAGTGAGCTATTCCATCATCGTAAAATGGTAGAGGGTGAAAGCTTCGATCCTCCGCTACGTTTGTATTAAACACTGAAAGATCTATAGAGTATCGTGTTACACTTTATTTGTGCATCTTAAGCATATAAAAATCTAATAAAAAAACAAATGATGAAATTGGGAAAGCGTGTGTTTGACTTTTCTTCTTGCTCTAACGAAGTAACCGACTTAATTTTGAGAGTGACATAGACTATATTTTATCTTGTAAACTATTATGTTTAGAAAATATATTTTAACACGATTTTTGAATTCCACGCGAGGGAAAACGCGGAAAATAGCTAATGCTAGATATGTCTCTGTTGTCTGGAACCCTTAACACAACCTTCAGGTACTTACAGTACGAGGCTAGACTGACGTGGTGTAAAAATTCAATACAAAATATATTATTGTTACTGTCTATGATATAATTTTTTGGTTCTGAGAATTACCAATATCTTATTACGATAGCCTTTGACCAAATAATAATGAAATGGACAGATCCCTCGAAAATTTTATAAAATAATGGCACCAAGACTATCTGACACGAAACAACTATATTTTTGTGTACAAATTTATCGTACAAAAGTTAAAATCGCGGTTTCGAAGCGATTCGGAGCGGAATGACGCTTAAGCGCGGCTTTGCCGGTGGCATTTTTTGGATGGCAATACAGTTGCGATTTATCGGTCCGATGTAATAATCACGAATTGACATATTCTGACCAAATGACGTAGGTCCGTCAACTGGCTCTCTTTCAATTTCCCCCCTTGTACGTTGATCGTCAATAAGTACGGTCGGGCATCCATACAATCGCTTATGATACTTTGACAACGAATTGATCTAAGGTCATCCAGTGATCATGGACAATGATCGGCAAAGTACGCCCTCTACACAGTACCAGCCCCCCTAAACAATTGGCAAGCGATTAACGTTTATGATAATCGCTTCGCTTGTATAGGATTGAGATATTCGAACTCGACTAGATCACGTGTCTTTTCGTTCGTCTATGTCAATCCCATACAAAAACACGCCAAGCGATTATCGTAAGCGATACTCGCTTGACACTTGTCTAGGGGGCAGCTGGCTTATACCAATCGCCAAACAAAATGTATGACATAAGGCGTAACGAACTCTTATGTCATTTTTCATTCAAAACTTTTAGATCTTGGCTAACCCCCCTGACCTTTTTGACACCCAACTTTGCTATCGAAATGGCGAATGCATATTCACCACTGAGCGTTAACCCACAACCCGTAAAATCGGGTGTCTTGAATTCTAAGCATCGACGTTTCACACGAATAAAGCGATTGGTTCCGCCATTAATGTATAGTATAGCATACAAATTGCAGTTTGGTAATATCCGTCCAGGTAAAGGTCGCGACTACAATTGATTTCGACAACTTAACCGAGCCGTGCGTAATTGGGTAGTAATCACTATAAAATGTGTTACGTTTATTACGTACAAATACGTGTTATAGGCGCACTTGGGCGGGCTAGTCATTGTCCTAACAATTGTGGGCCTTAGAATTGCCTAAAACGAATGCTCAAAAAGATTCAGGAAACTAAATGAGACCACCCCTCCAAGGTGAGCTCAAGGGGCGCGGTTGGCGAAGCACAAAGTTGGTTCCGATTTTCTGTCGTCTGTAAAAGCTAATTAAATTTTCTATAACTTTGTCTTTAACACATTGGACCCATCTCAAATCGCTACCCAGCTATGAGCTACTCTAGGTAACAATGTGTTTCTTGTAGGGTCCGTAGTAAAAACAGGATTCCATTTCTAAAAGTTCGTCGTGTGTCCGTCTGTCTGCTGTCTGTCTCTGTATGTCTTAACCTTGCGCAACCGCACTGAGAGACGTTTATTAATGACTAAACTACAATCTTCAAAGGTTTGAATTTTCAACAAACCGATCCGACCAGTGGTTTGGGCTGGTCACACCGATATTCTAATTTTCAAAAGAAATAGTTCTTTCATTTCCTTAAATGACCCACAAGTCACTTACGGTTTAGTTAAACATATTAAAAACACCGTTACAAACAGATGAAGCAAAACTGTTCACGTGATTTCTATTTGAAAGTCGATTATTTAAATGAATATAGTTGCATGTTCATTATTTGTTATTAAAGCCACGAGCATACAGCAAGTATTTTAGCGTCGCAGATTAAAAAACTAGTTAGGGAAACTGCGTATTACCATGACACATGTCAACCGAGACTTCGTTTAGCAAGGGGCAGTGCACATCTACCCTTGTACTAATAAAAATATTTATACACTGCTTAGCTATTCAAGTTTCGCTGTCCTTTTCTGGCATATTGAAAACGTCACATGACAGAAACAATTAAGATACAGAGGACTTTGAATAGTTACAATATGCTGTATAAATATTATTTTTAATAGCAATATTATTTATTGATCAGCCGCCCTAAAAATGTCACTTTGCAATATTGCTAACAGCCATTCATTTTGTAATTTTTCTCGTAAATAACTACTGATTTAGCAAAATAGGGATTTCATAATTAATTTAAATTGATTTTGAAGTAACTTTTATATCAATACTATTCGATTTTTTAACAAAATGTACTAAAACGAATTGTAGAGCAATTCCTTTACAAATTTGTTATTACGATCATTTCAGGTCCCGTTATAACTTAATTTTCATGATAAATATGATAAATAATAGAGAATAATTCTTGCAAAGTGTATACTTAGCCTTACAGACACAGTGAGGTTTTCCCTTTTTTGTCATTACATCTAATGGCACTTTGATGTGAAGTAACAATTAGCAATAACCCATAACAACATTAAGAAAACACTTACTTGCCACCAGGCTGTTAAATAAATAACAATAAATATTAATAAATGTGTCATACACAACATTCATAAAATTGTTTAAAACACTGCAATAGTTCAAATACACTACATCCTATATTCTTTAGTGAACGGACCCACTTTGTTTTAGGGGGTCACTAATTGATTTCTGTAGTCATTTTTTTTTTGTAACGTAAGATAGGCACAGTTGTCGATTGCGTCTATGTTAGTTTTCATTGAGGTACATTTCAAGTACCTCAATACCAAATACCTTCGAAACCAGTTCAGAAAGTTCAGGGGACCTAAAATGGTCGCAATAGCAATATTTCAAAGGAATTGCTCTACAATTCGTTTTAGTACATTTTGTTCAAAAGTCGAATTATTTTGATAAAATAGTTACTTCAAAATCAATTCGATAATAAGAAAACTGGCAGTTATCGATATGCTGCAAAAAACTCAAGCCGAAACGTAGTTATCTTACCTCCGGTTCTACGAAAGTAGGTCTTAAGTCGCCGATATAAGGGTCTCGGTGTTGGAAAAATATTATTGCAGTTTATATAACGTATCTGGACAGTATATCACTGAGTATAATGTGCTATAATCGATCTGTGACGTTGATATTTGATTTATTTCGCCATCGGCCATCGAGTCGAATCATCCAGATAGCTGCCAAATGGAATACAGAAATACATGAGAAATACATGTTAAGAAAAATTCTAGAAACTTTTAATCGTATGCTTGCGAATTTTAAGGCAACAACTGTTATATGGAGATCTTATAAGATACTAGTGGATGCACGCAAATTAGTTGCGCGAAAATTTTTATATCACGGGAACCGTACATTTTTCCGGGATAAAAAGTATTATATGTGTTGCCTAGACTTAATAGCTATTAATAAAAAAATATATATTCGAATCCGTTCTGTGGTTCCGGAGATTAGCGCGTACAGACAACTTTTTTTAGTGACATTGATTAGTTTGTAAAAATATTAATTACAGACACGCCAATCTTACTGTTTTATTATATGTATGGACTGGTAGTTGTTGCTCAGATTTTGTAAGCTTTGGCCGACACATTTCCACCACTTTCTTTCTATCTCC
The DNA here is from genome assembly GCA_026546445.1 of Cyclargus thomasi. NCBI lineage: Eukaryota > Metazoa > Arthropoda > Insecta > Lepidoptera > Lycaenidae > Cyclargus > Cyclargus thomasi. Next base: position 43,877 of record JAOTAV010015758.1, read on the forward strand.
TATGTCGTCAGGATCGGCAGCTTTATTCAACCATAGAAACCATTTAATATGATCTCAGGGAGCCCGAGGGACATGCTAAAGCTAACTAGGCTCCTCCTAGAAAGTTCTTAACCTTATTCAGAAAAAAATTGTAAAATACTTGTGTTCGGTAGAAAATTAATTATTTTTGATATAAGGCTATTATTATAAATTACTGACAAAAACCTTCCACAGCTCCTGCGCATTTGACGCTTGGTCTTTAATAATATGCTCTACATTATCAGTGGTGGAAATATTGGTAGAGCAAGCAGCTGAAACTCAATTGATGGTACACTCAAGAAGTTCTTCTAGGGAAACACACTAATGTCCAAACACTAAAGTAACTAGCCTAATTGGTGCAGAAATGTATAGAAATTCGACTTTCTAATCACAAAAATATTACAACCATATTTCAAAAGTTCTCAAAGTGTTGAAAACTACGTTATAAAACGAAATGATAACGCAAAGAAAATACGCAACTTGTTAACGCAACTCGTGGACGTGCTAATTTTTATAATCAAATAAAAGTAAGATGGCGCATGTGACGAATAATAAACACGAACAGTTAATGACATTATAGGGTCAAGGCTGGTTGGCCACATGAGGGAAATAACACACATTTCAGCGGGTGAAATACCTTAAATAGTTAGGCCGTTTGTCCATAGCAAGCCGTCACCGTCAACGAAATTATTTTATATAGACAGAAGTATTTGTTTCTCTATCGCGCATGTCAAAATCATGTCAGACGTCAGATATGCAAAGTGAAGCGTCAAAGTCAACGTCAAAATATGTACTTCTGTGACTTTGCCATGACATGACACGATTTTGACATGCGTAATGAAGGATTAGCGCGATAGAAAATTCAAACGAATTCATAATTCATTTATTTGCTCACAACTTTATGATATTTAAGACAGGTTTCATTTTACTCTACGCCACTAGAGATCGGTGCCGACATGGACGCTAGAGCAATGTCGCTAAAAACACAAACTATAACCTATGTCATATAGTGTAATTTTATCTGGCTATAATAATCTCGTTGACGGTGACGGCGTGCTATGGACAAACGGCCTTACCAGGTCAGCCAAGGACTGACGACCATTCGGACCGTCACGCGACCGCACCTCCTGACACGCGACAAGCGACATGCGATGTTATGTATGCTATATGTGCTGGATCTCAGTATGAACAGTAACCGGCAAATTTCCTTTGCCAAATCTGCAAGAAAAATTACTTTGGAGAAGATCTAAGATTTGACCGAAGTGATGATAATATTAGATTAGCGAGTAAAGCGACTTGTAAAATCCTATAGTATATCTTCTTCTTGATATATTTTTATAACTTTACTATTTATTCTATATTTGAGAGTTTTCGTAGGTAGATATTCCTATGAATATCTATGATGGGTAGTGGAAAATTTTCGGAAAGAAATTTTGAAAGAAATTCAGATTTAAATTTATCGGATAAGTAACGTTATTATTTTTAAAATAAAAACTAAATAGCTATTGCCCGCGACTCCGTCCGCGTAGTACATTTTTACCTTTCCAACGCATGCAAAGCTATCAAAATCGTTTAATGCGTTCTAGAGAAAGTTCGTCAGGAAGGAAAAACCCAATTTATTTTTTTATATAATAGATTTAAATTATTATTGCAATACTTGTATCCGCAATACTTTGCAGTCAAACAGAATGTAAAAACATTCAAGCTTTTAAGGGTACCCGGAGGGGTAAAACGGGACCCTATTACTAAGACTTCGATGTCTGTCCCTCTATCCGTCTGTCTGTCTGTCTGTCTGTCCGTCTCCAGGTTGTATCTCAAGAACGGTAATAGCTAAAGAGTTGAAATTTTCACACAAATGTATATTTCCCTTGCCGCTATAAAAACAAATACTAAAACCAAAATAAATAAAATATTTAAGGTTGCATCTAACACAACAAACATGTTTTTTGCTATTCCCTCACTTGATAATAGTAGATTGATAAATTCGATATGCAGGCTATCGGTAGTGTGGCTTATTGGCTAGCGGTCAACTCGCAACTAGTACAACAACTAGTAGCAACTCTAAGTACGGAAAAGATCAGTTTAAATTTGAAACGTTTTTAACTGTTTATAAAACGTCTTTATAAAAGTATAAAACTTTCAGAAATACGTTTTTTTCAATTTTTTGCTCTGTACTGGTGCGGAACCCTTCGTGGGCTACTCCAACTCGCACTTGGCCTTTTATTTCAATATAATTCATAATTATGAAAATAATATTTTCCCATTATTTCAATTTTTCAGAAAAATAAATTAAAAATTTTGAAACTTTATAAATTTTTCGGAAAATTACCCATCACTCATTCTTCATAATTATTTCATCAACTTCATATTTAGCGTCCGAAACAAAATTGTCTCTACCTGTTATTAAGATAATGGAGGTAGATGATTTTTTAAATAATTAAGAAAATCGATGTCTATTATGATAAAATATTAATTACCTATCGCCCATTTAAATAATCACAATTCAAATTAAAAAACATAAAGTTGAAATTCGATTATCGATGACTGCTGTCAAAAAAAAAACGATTCCAAAGTTTATTCTTATTTCGAAAGCGGCCCGAGTCGGCGCGGCGCAGCGCGTCCTGTATATTTTGAATGCACGATGCAGTCATAATCACAACCAGTAGAAAGTAGATCTGGTTAGAGAGATCTCAGAACCGGTACGGGACATTTATAGTTCATTAAGTAAAGACAGGTTTGCCTTAAATCATACAATTATGTATCTAGCAAGTAGATAAGTGTAACTTTTTCCAACCGTAAAACTTGTGTAGCACGTTTAAATCTTATTTTCTTTCATTAGCATTTGCAAATTTCAATTGAGATCGGCTTAAGGTGAAACCACACTATAGTGCTTTCGTTCAATATAGCCGGTAGCGGTGATTAAAAACAAAGAGCCTTTGTAAAAAATTATATTAAAAAAACAAATGACCGTTACCGATCTAGGCAAGATTGGGCGGAAGAACTATATGGCACTGCACTCCTATTGATGAGTATGGTGGACCTAACGTTTTCTAAAATTTCAATTCAAATTGTCATTAACGTCAGTAAAATGCCGTGTCGGTCAGCCGTATGACGTCTCACCGTTAACAAGGAGTTTCTCATGTTCATACAGCTAATTCTAAACGTAGCTGGTCTTAATTTTTATTTGTCACGCGCATCACAAGGATTCCGGAAGCCACGTTGCGGTAAAGTAGGAAGCTGATCATTATGCAGACTAGCGATGTGGTATAATCTGAGATAATTCGATATTGTTTTGTTTGAAGGACTCGTCAATTCCTAAATCAACGGTTAGGTTAGGTTAATATTATGTCGCATCTGTGGGCACTGAAACTGTGCATAGAGCTAATATCATGAAATTTGAAAGCAGCCGACTAAAGCGCAATTTGAGGTTATGGCCAACCAGTGTAAAGGTCTAAAAACCATGAAATCTGTGTGACCCACTTTATAGATGGTCCCATAGCAGCGGGACGCAATTTGAAAAACGAATATTGCATTGAATAGCGCCGGCCGGTCTAATGTCTGATTTACACGTATTAAGTAGGTAATTAAATTTTAAGTTATTAAACACAACTTAGTAGCAAGTGGCCAGTTAAATCACTTAAAATTAAGTTAACCACTCATCAATTTCTACTTAATACGTGTAAGCCAGACATTAGGTAAAAATAAAAAGGAGACAGTAAATAGTCTCTGAAAGCAAACCTAGTTATATAATCTATCTTAGGAATACTCGTGCTGAGATAATTACGTTAATAACATTAATTAAGGTGATGTAACACTGTGCAAGACGTTGCGTTTTAACAGTCATTGTTTTGTTGCAGCGCGGAGTCAGAGTATATCACAACCAACTACAACATGAGGAACAATGTTAAGTGAGTATTATATTATTAACTCCTTTGCACTTACCACAAAATTTCAAACACCTGATAAGCACGGAGGTTTGTACCTATACCCTCTCGAGTGCGAAACAAAGGTCTTATCCACTAGGCTACGGACGCTCTCCCCAAAAAATATACGGTTTTCGCCGGATAAACGAATTTTGGCGCAACGGAGTTTCGTGCATTATCTAGTTTCTTTATAACTGTAAAAGCCTATTCTATTGAGTTTTTAACACAAATTCGATGTAATTTAGAATTTTTACCACGTCCCAGTTACGAAGAAAGCGATTTGCATCTATAATGTCATAGCTGTTAACCCAGAAACACGCTCGTATTAAGGGTTTTCTATCAATAAATAAGCATTTGATCGATTGATGTTGATGTAAGGTCGCTTTCAATTTAACTTTTTTCAGAACATGATAGTCGATTTAAATACGTAACGTATCGTTCGGTGTTGCTATTGATAATTGGATCTAGTTATAATATGTAAACTGTGCCGCTCCATCAACTCTAAGAGCTTGCTGAATGCTGCCATAATGTGTCATGTGATAAAATTAGGATGGAATTTAACTCTATGTAATAATAATAATAAATTCCACGCCGATTTCGGTGCCGAAAGCCGGTTTCAATGTAACCAAACCTGTTGCGCAGGAGTAATTTTATAGTGCCCATGTGTGTTCGCAGTACACAAGAGTACTCTCTATTCGTTTACTCTCATAACCTAGTGGGACGAATGACCGACACGACTGGCGAGAGATCAGGCGCAGGTCCGACTTTTTTACATGCCCATCCTAAGCATGGATGATCTTACTTGTCAGACAATCAGGTGATCAGCTTGCATTGTGTAACATTCTATACCACAGTCCACGACCGGCAAGTCTGCCATGTCATTACTTTCCTGAATGGTAACAAAATTTTAGTATAGTCATTATTGCAATAAGAGTCGAAACCCATAAATAGATTGTAGAGCTTGGTTCACAGGTATCTATTGAATACACCATAATATGACCATTAGACTGCTGCTGGATCGTATGGCAGCATAAAATTCTACTAAAGTCGGCTTTTAGAATCCTGCGGCACGAGACAGGCAAAGATTTGTATAAAATGCTATTTTATGAACTAGGTTATGTTTCATTTCGTACCGATATTTGCTGGGTTCAATGTAGGTTCACGCGCACGGTGGCAAGAACGAATATACGTCCGAATTGAGAAACTTACTTTCGGAAGTATTCTCTTTGTTTATATTATGTAAATAATCGTTTCTTAAGCGAGCTCTGAGTAAATAATAAACGGTACGCAAGAATGAGTCCACGAGGAAAGTAAAATGCCAATACAAAACACCGCGAAGCTTACAAACCGGATATGTGGGCTGTTTCACTCAAGGTACAAGGCTTTTCGCAATTTCAATAATAATAATTAGGCTTATGTCATTAATCGGGATGATGATTATGAAGAGATGAGCATAATAAAGACTGAATGTTTGTGGCGGGTAATCTCCGAATCAAACGATTTCAAAATTATTTCACCTTTTGAACACGGCCTTACAGAATACTGGCGTTGTGCTTTGTTTCGTAATTCGTGCAGTGAGTTTACCGGTGGCCTGACTTCCCTAATCCCCTATCCCTATTCCCTTATAAAGGCCGGCAACGCACTTGCGACTCTTCAGATGTCACGAGAGTACATGGGCGGCGGCAGTTAATTTCCATCTGGTAGCACGTCTGCTCGCTTGTCCCCTGAATATCATAAAAATGTTACAAATTTCGATATTAATATTTTTTTAGTTTTAAAACAAATTAAATACGCTCTGAATAAGAGAGCGTATTCCCTCTTTAAAGGCCGGCAACACAGCAGCAACCCTGATGTTGCGTGTCTATGGGCCGCGGTAGTTGCTTTCCATTATAACCCATTTGCTCGTTTTCCCCCTTATTTTATTGATGAGAAGCGTCGTGAAACGAGCATAGCTAATCACTGCGCCGTTTTTGAGCAGTTGCCGTCATCCATGGACATTTGTAATATCCGAAGTTGTAAGTGCTTTACCGGCCTTTTCACGAATGAATAATGTTGGGCCCCCGGTAAACTCACTCACTTGACGAAACTCACAGCCAGGCGCATTTTCTCTGGTCGAGCTTCTAAATCGACTAACGGTTAAAGGCTTGATGAAAAGCATTGAAATCGATATAATTCCCCAACAATATAATATATTTGTATTATAACAATAACATAAAATCCAAACTAATATTATAAATGCGAAAGTGTATCTGTTATCTCTTGACGCCCAAACTGCTACACCGATTTTGATGAAATTCGGTATGGAGACACTTTGAATCCCGGGAAAGACCATAGGATACTTTTAAAAAATGTACGGTTAAAATGTACGGATCCCGCGCGACAAACGAATTTTGACGCGACTGAGTTGCGGGCTTCGTCTAGTATTCATATAAAACTGTTTGTAACGAAAATATCGGCTTAAATTAACCTGATTTTGGTAACAGAGAAATATAAAAATGTTTAAAACAGATTAGGTTATTAGTTTTCGATTACCATACCAGCTAACATACTTCAAGATACAGTTATATTTATTATCGACAAAGCCTGAAACTTTAACGTTGTTTATAACAAGATATGGAAATTTATAGTGCTATGAATATCATTAACATATTAACCAGAAAAAAACATTATTTTCTTATAATTTACTTTTTGCGCTTTTCAAGATTATTTTATGTCTATCGGGCTCCCTGGCACTATCCTTATCTCTTGCAAACGAGCAAACGGGTTACCTGACGAATTTTCAAGGGCATCAAAGGGTATTTTGGGCGATATTCGAATTCCACGCAAGTGAATCCGCAAGCAAAAGTTAGTGATTATATACAATAAAACAGGTATTGTTTGACAATATTATGAGGTTATTGAACTTAACGGTGTGAGTAGCGTTATCCTTACAATAGTCCTGTCCTCAATCACACCGTCCCGTTAAAATGACGTACATTGTTTACTATGTTAATTAAATATTTAGCTAAGCTTCATGCTTACACAAAAGATTCCAGCGCAATTTCGGAGTAAATATCACAAGTTATACAAAGTATGCTCTTTGGCGTATCTAGACCCATTTTGGGGGGAGGGGGTGCATTCTGGAGTGGGCTCGGCAAGGACATCGTCAATCGTTAGCAAAATAAGCATCGATTTTAATAATTTTACTTTTAAATATGGGACGGTTTTCCGATGGAAAAGGTTTAAGGGCTTAACTATTTAAATGCAAAAGGGACGAGATATTTTCTAAAGGTATTGAGACTTTAATCGGCTTAGCTGCATGCAAATTAATTATTAGTTTACACAAAGCCGTCACTAGCGGCCAGTTTAAGCCAGCGTCGGCCCGTTTCCTTGTGGTAACAATTTTTCTAACAGCTAGTGCTGGCTATCATACGCCAACTGTGAAAAGAATTGTTTTAACCGTTGCATCTAAATAAATGTGCTTATTTTAATTCCACAAAAAACCCTGAAAACAACGGTTTTCGCCTTTTTTTCCTTGTCATTCTTTAAAAATTTTATTTAAGCTTTGAAATTTTGGTACTTGGTAGGCATAATATCACGTGATTTGTGATGACGATAGAGATATAATGAGATAAAGTTATTAAATCATAATAATGAAAGAAATATTAAGAAATATTTGAATTTACTACTTTATCATCTTGTTCACAGTTCGTCTTTTCATGTGTGTGTGTACTGACATATACATTAGAGATGTTGTAAACAAGAACACCCTCTATATTATGCAACAAGCGGCTATCCAACATTTTTAAATCCAGACCGGTCTAAGTTCATTGTATCTGGGGTCGTCGAACCTAGCTGACCCCAGTAAATACTGGTTTTACTTAATACATTATTTTTTCTCTATAATTGGTAAATATCCTCACAATTATCCACATATCTAGGAGAATCATTGTTAAAAAACAATATTCTCAATAAGATGTATATTGTCGTAGCTTTGAATTCGTTGAGCATTAACATTTTTAATCGTTTTTGAATCTTCCATTGCATGTAATTTTACATATTTTCATTTTTTATTAATTAATTTTAAAAAAGCCTTAAGCAGAAAGCCCACCCGACGACGCACCGCTCAAAAGTCTCCAGAACTTCAATTGTATAGGGAGAATTTTTCATTGTAGGTACTGCAGATCACCTAAAATATATATTTTTAAAGTATTCCAAAAATAGGTTATTTTTTAAATAAAATATGTTTGCCTCGATTTTTCTCGTTTCAACTTTTCTGTTTGTTTTGCGTCCAATCAAAGCTCGCATACGGTATCAATAATTTAATACCAGCATACAGGAATTAAAGTAATTGGTCGATGATACCAGTTATATTTTGTATATTATACGATTTTTCCTTCAAAATGTACTTAAAATAACACTTGATTAAGTAAGACTCATGTGAATGAGATCTCTGAATATATTTCTAGAATGCCTAAGCTTATTCAAGCAGAAATAATACAGAAAAGAAGAAGATAACAAAATGGAATATGGAAAGTTTCAATTATGTATAATAATGAAGAGCAAAAAGAAAATTTTTGCTCGATATCAATAATGACAACAAGTAGACACTGAAAGTTCGCAAAATGATATTTTTGCCTATTTCTGCACTATTATAGTACGGAATCCTTCGTACGCGAGTACAACTTGCACTCGGCTTGATTTTCCGTTTACAAGATACAAGTTTTTATAGTAGAGATACAAAATACAAGTTTGATGCTAAAACTTGTTCGTCCTTGACTTCCAATGTACAAAATGTCACGTCCATTTAGTAATTAACGTAATTCGGAATAGGTAAGATTAAGTAGGACAAGATGAAGTCATACTTCTCCTTCTGTTTGTAGTTCATACTCCGGCCCGAATTAATAGTTAGCGCTTAATACTAAGAACATGATTAAAAAATTTTGAAATGTCGTTATCATTCATGAAGGTCTCTTTATTAATGAAAACAGCATCTAAATTTTTTTGATACGGGCCTAACTGTTACCGAGATCATAAGCACGGTCTGCAAAATTTTTCACCATCTGTATCTGTTACTTGCGAAGTTAAAATTGTCATAGTAAAAATTAACTTACTCGTTTTCGAGTATCGATAAAAAATTGAAACAATAGTATTTATACTATTGTTTCTCATGGTAGAGTCTTACCGTACTCAGAGACAAATATTAGTTATAGGGGTTCTACACGGCGTTAACAAACATCACGCAAAGGTGCACTTTGATGCAATCCAAATTGCACCCTCAGTTCATTGCGGACGATTGAAAATAGCTATACTCGATGGACACCGTTTACAGCATTAATGTCGAAGATGCACCCTCAATTCAATCTTACGCCACGAACTGAGGGTGCCATTTGGTGTGCATCAAAGTCGTGTTTGACATCAAGGTTTGTCAAACACGACCATATACAACATTAATATCTAAAATGCACCTTCAGTTAATGGCGTAAGATTGAAAATGCATTGCATCATCACCCTTGCGTGATGTTTGTTCACG
>JAOTAV010015759.1:0-24972 GCA_026546445.1 Cyclargus thomasi
TCTATTTTTCATCCCCCTAAATGTTAGGGGAAATTATTTATATGGCAAAACAACGTTTGCCGGGTCAGCTAGTAATAACTAAAATTTAAACATGGCACCATGTCCAACGGCAGGTACAATGGAAACGTGCATATAACTCGTTTGGCACAGCGCGTACGCCGCACTGCCGGCGGACAAATGGTTCATCAGAGTCAACGCACGCGAATTCGGAACATGGTGTTTTTTGTCGACGCATACAGTGGGTATGTGTAAGTGGTGTTATTCACCATAAACATCCACCAGATACTTCTATGTAAATTATTTTAACCGAAATACTTAACCCACGATACGACCGAAACGACGAGACCGAAGTTGCTAAGATTGGGTATGGAGATACCATACCCAATCTTAGCAACTTCGGTTCAGCGGTTTGAGCGTGAAGAGGTGACAGACAGACAGACACACTCTCGCCTTTATAATAACAGTATGGACTTAAAGTTGAGACGTTTTCGGATCATTATTCTCAAGTCTAGCTACCACTAACGCTCACGAAGTGTATCAACCTCAAAGGCGGGTAATGACGCTATTGTACAAACCTTTTAAGACTTTGTTCCAGGACTTTTTGCTCACAAATAGCTCGTTAGCTGAACACCCGCCATTTTAACGCGAACAAAAAATCTTTCGATACTTTTTGAAGTTTACAAATTATAAACGTTTACGAAAAGTTATCTTTCATATAAAAATAAGTCGGGTTTTCTTTTCTGAGGCTATAACTCCAGAACGCACTAACCTATCTCCACCGTTTTGCATTCGTTGGGAAGTTCTCGGATTCCGTGGGGTTTGTAGCCAAAAAAAAATCTGGCAAAATTTCAAGAGGAAAGTTACGCAGAGGGCGTCGCGGGCAACAGCTATATTTTAATAAAATATCTTTAAGTTTTTCTTTGCAACCTAAAAATATTTTATAGAATAACTAGTGAATCCGACAGTAGTTATCCTGCCGGGCTATTTGTGAATATACTTGAGTATAGATAGAATCGAAAATGTATTGTTGACATTTAAATGTCATAGCCTAGCAGAGCGTCCGTAGCCTAGTAGGTAAGACCTTTGGTTCGCATTCGACAGGGTGCAGGTTCAAACCCGTAACTCGTGTACCAATGAGACATTTTCCGATCTCAAGTACATAATACGGATGCTCATTGCCATGGGAGAGCCATGCTTCGACACGAATGGGTCGGCTCGACCGGAGTGATACCACGCTCTCACAGAAAACAGGCGTGAAACGGCGTTGTGCTGTGTTCCGTTCAGTGAGTGAGTTTACCGGTTGCCCAAATTCCCTAATTAATTGCCCAATTTCCCTATTTTCATTCCTTATTCCCTCATAAAGGCCGGCAACGCACTTGTGACTCTTCGGATGTCACAAATGTCCATGGGTGACTTTCCATTTGGTAACTCGTCTGCTCGCTTGCCTACAGAGGCGTAACTACAAGGTGGCAAGTCGGCAAAATACCACGGGCCCCCAGCCGGAAGGGGCCCCCGATTAGCATCTCCTAGACAGTAACCGCTTGACGTGTTTTTGTATTGGTTTGACATAAAAAAGTATACATTTGAATAAAGTGAACACCCTGTACACTTTAGCCGCAAAAAATAACGTGAACGAAATGCTAAACATCCCGTATTATGCAAAGTATCGGCGGTTCGGGAACCTCGCGAATCGCTGCCGTTTGTGTTGCTAGAGTAAATATTTTGCGTACAATCGTATTTTACGATATGTTTATTTATTGGCAATCGATTTTGGCAATCGATTTTGGGAATCGAAGCCCGCTTGAAGGTCCAAGATACTAGCATAATTTGCAGGTTTTCCACGACTTTATATATACTATCATTAATATCAACCGTAATACACAATTCTTGTGTGCTTGTGTTGGTCACTGAACTCCTCAACAAGGACTGGACCGATTTTATTATAATTTTTAAAGATACTCAAGAGGATTTTAGCGATTCTAAAATTTTTTTTGTGAATATATATTTAATGCGCCGGGACAACACCTGTCGGGTCCGCAACGATTATTTTCGAGAGTATGTAGGTGGTGTATGTATGTGTGTATGTATGTATGGATGTATGTATGAATGTATGTATAATTGTTTAGCACGCTCTGCAGCTTATAGGGCTTGATGGATTTTAAAGTATGAGGTTTTGTTAGATTCGTCTTGATAGCGCAAGTGACACTTTACAAATTTAAAAAACAAAATGGCGGATTTTGAAGTCGAAATTGTGAGGTTCCAAAATTAATTTTCCGCCCATTTTGGTCGAATAGTGTAATGAGGGGGTAAAATGAAGGGCACTAAACAGCCATTCTAGAAATACAAATTGCAAAATTTTCGTATTCATGCGCGATTTTCTGATTTCACACGAGCGACGCCGCGAGCAAAAGCTTAAACCTATAAGTTTCGAGCTAAGCCCCAGTTTAGAATTCACTAGCATTTAAAGAGTTTCTTTTATGCAGCAGAATAGATTTTTCTTAGGGGACATAGACTATCATTATTTTATCGATGCCGCATTGCATCAAAATTAGTCAAGCCGCCAGCGGTACGCTCGGCTAAATTTGGGAGCTATTTTATTAAAAACCTTAAAATATATTTATCTGAGAATACGATATATTTTGTTATCAGTAGGTATGTGATATCAAAAACCCGTGTGAGAGTCGAGAGCCGGCACAGGAAGAATAAAGTTGCAAAAAACCTGACAGCCTGAACCAGACAGACCGGTCCGACCGAATATTCTCCTACAGTCCTCCACCAGACGTACACCAGCAGGGAAAACTAGCTTTTATTATGACTGCACAAGATGGTCAATAGCATAAACCGTTTTGTGAGAGGAAGACTGTACAATTCTACCAATAACAGGATCACAGTAAATCAATCGTGGTCTCGGTTGGTTCTTAACGAATTTTTATTACACTTGAGTAGCATAAAACTTGAGGGATTCGGTTTAAAAATATATGTTTTAGTGAGTTCCAGAACTTAAATGGGCCGCGAATATTACACGAGATAAAAGTAGCATACAGGATGAAAAAGACCCTAATCAATTTTTAGGGTTCCGTACCAAAACTCTCCGAGCTGTATCTCAAAAACGGTTATAGCTTGGGAGTAGAGATTATCCCAGAATATGTATTTCTGTTGCCGCTATATCTAACAACAAACTCTAAGAACAAAAAAAATTAAATGTTTAAGAGTAGCTTTCATACAGCAAACGTGTTAGTTTGACGGTTTCGTCCTATTAATACTAGATGGCGCAGCGACGCTATGGCGTGATCATTTAAAGCTGTTCATAAAAATATTTTCCCAATTTTTAGCTCTTTACTGGTACGGAACCCTTCATGCGCGAGTCCAACTCGCACTTGACGGTTTTTTTTGTTACCACTACTTAAAGTTCATAGCATTGTAAACCTAGGAAAAATAATAAACTTTATATTATCATACGGAGTCATAAGTTCTTATTATAATATAAAATATATTATTTTATGAGATAAAACCCTAGAAAGGACACAGGGTTTTCTACTCAATTTGCTGGGACAAAGAAAAGTACTTTAGACACATATAGCACCGAAACCTTTACAAATTTTCACAATTTCTGAACAAACTGAAGTCTGACGTGCTCCACAGATGTATTTTTCCCGCTACTAGCTTTTTCCTGCGACTTCGCTCGCTTTTTTCTAAGACCAAAAGTAACCTACGCTTCTCTCCATCTTTTTAACTAAGTCTATGTTAAAAATCAAGCCATTGGTTGCTTCGCTATGGCGTGTAGGAATTTTAAGGACAAACAAAAACACTTTTTCATTAATAGTTTTCGTATTTAGTAAGCACTAAACACTGTCGTTTTACACCAATGAAAATATATTATTTCTTTCTAAATATTTTTCTTTTGCTGTGATTGCAAGAAATAATGTTCCTTTTGTTACTAGTAGGGGAGCCCAAGAGGGAAATTTTGGATTTACTCGAGCGCGTCCGATTAAGCTAAGGGCTTCTAGACCCACTCTGGTTATCAGTAGGTAAGTCAGGAGTAAGAATCAGATTTCTTAGTTTATGTACCGAAACATAGTCAGACTAAGATAGGGAGTGTGAAAAATACGCCAAAGAACACTTACATATAAAGCACTAATAATTTAAATGATTGAGATTGAGAAGGTAAGCCTATAATGACATAGAAAAACAAAGCCTCATAATTTCATAACCAAGTTTCCCGGATATTCTTGTAACATAATATATGAATACGCGAGCGGAAAACTTTGTACCCTTTTTACGAAAGACGCGTAGATGTTAAAGCATGAAAAAAATGAATTTTAAAATTATATTGGTCAAAAATGACCAATATAATTTTAAAATATGCTTCAATTTTGGATATTTTAATATAATATAAAACTGCTAGAGCTACACACACTAAAATATTTTAACATGACACGACAATCATACACAAAATACTCTTTTGTTTATGGTTGAAGTCTGTGTTTTTTTTTCATAAAATCTAGTGGCCTGGTAACGAAACCATTATGTCAAATTAAGTCTATGATTTAATTGAGAATAAATTATATTTTTTATATCTCCTCTGCACGATGTATTCAAATTTTATGGTCGAATTTCAACCACAGGGCGACCTCTAGTTTGAAATTGGTAACCGCCCGGGGCGCAATAATATAAAGAGGTGACTAACCGATTCTTTAGTATGCAACATAGTCGGGTGCGGCTGCTGGCAGCCCCTGGATGAAAATCCTTAGGCGTAATAGTCTCAGGACTAGCCAATAAAGTACTTTTAAAAGTACGGTGTTCCATACACCTTAAATTTGCTTCTTTTATTTTGTTACCGAATCACAATATTATACGTCAGCTTAAAATCGAACATTCTGTCCTCTATATATAGTCACGTTATTTTGCCCGGGGAAACATATATTGTATATCCTGTACTGTCGACTTCTTCATGTACTCTAAACAAAGACAGCAGTGACGTCACATCGAAATGTCACTTCGCGCATCTGACATTCCGTTTGGCGGGAAAAAGGCCATTCGCTGCCGTATTAGGAGCATACCGTCTGCCCGCTTCTTATTCACCTATTCAAAGAACAGCGTGCCCGACTAATGGGAATTCTAGAAATTGTTCTATCAAGGTATTCCATTAACTTAAAACGGAGATCGTGATAATTATTATGAGGAAAGATGCCGATAAAATCCAAGAATATGGAGTATGGACACTAGATATTTTTGGTGACAGTTTACTTCACGTATATACGTTTAAATTTTAATTCTAATTATTATAATATATTTTAGTAGTGCTTTTTATTTATTTATTTTTACGTAAAGAATTACGCTTTCTGTTACCATCTTGACTATATAGTCTAGATTTTATGTGCCTTCGTTTTTTGAATGAGTTCGTTTTTAAAAAAGTTGATAGAGTATGTTGTCCTGAATTCATCAAGATACATATTTGATCGAAGCGAAATTCGGTTAATGTTCGACAAACTTTCCCAATAAATATGTACCTGCATTAAATAACTTTTCAAATAAAGAAGAAACTTCAAGAATTTCGTTTGCACAGCAAGCTAACTCACTCTTTATTGCATTTGTTTTGTAAACGTATACGTAAGTAGGATAAGTTAAGTGCATAGTATATTTATTGTTTTATTAAATTTCAGGTAGAATTTTCGGAGCTTTTAAAATCGTTTATAGAGTTCGCAAAACAGTCAACTTTGTACACAGAAGCGGCTACTTGAACGCTAGAAAATATTGCGTTGTCGGCGGGGGTTTCTACCCTAGGGCCAGAAGGCTATCGCCGCTCCTAGGGCAATGGGGTCCTAAGATGAAGGCGCGGATAGTTACCCGCTAGCCCGGGGCTTAAAATACACCCCTGGTTGTCTTCCTTTTCAAAAAGGAATACTCTCTCCTTTCGAAGTTTAACTGTATTGTGGTGTCTATAGTCTATATTGCCGTTGTATATTTTTTTATCTGTGCTAGTGGTGCGACAGAACATATTCAACCCACGTCCGATTATAATTTAGTTAATTTGCAGAGAAATGTACCTCCGGGGCGTATACAATACCGAGTGCCGACCCGAAACACTCAATCATTAATCATAATAGAGAGGCTTCATTTATCATTCATATAAAGGATCCCCGTGCCAAATAACCCGGTAATTACCGCGTAGGTATAATACCTATACTGCGTCATAGTCGCCTCTATCCACTATTGCTAATCTTTGACGCAATGCGAGTCTAATATATAACTTTTTAAATGGAATAATATTAGTAGAAGACAGACATTGTCGTGCAGATTTTAGATTGTGAATCTAAACCATTGTAAAGATCCCTTCAACACACACACACACAAAGTTTTATCACAATCGATCTATCTTCAAAACAGAAGGAGGAGTTCAGTGACAAACACGCACACAAGAATTAATATAGTGTTATATTTGAGTTTGTACTCGATACTAACTACTTAAATTTTTAGTATAGCTAAATTTTACAGCGATCGATTGCGCAGCTAAAATTGCCATACGTAGTCATTTTCGAATATCGGCAAATACTATTGCTCATGGTGAACCACAGAGCCCGATTGAACTACTGAACATAATACAAACTAGCCATAACCTTTAAAAAGCTTAAGTCCTTAAACCTCTTCTCGGTTTCATAGAAACCAGCCATGTTACATAGAAGTAATTTTATAGTGCCCGAGTGTGTGCGCAGTACTCTCTCTTTTCTTACTCTCACCACACACTACCCAGTGGGACGGATGACCGACACGACTGGCGACAGATCAGACGCAGGACCGACTTTTTACATGCTCATCCCCTCATGGATGATTTTACTTGTCAAAAGTCAAACAATAAGGCGATCAGCCTGCATTGTCTTAACCAAACTTGGAAATATCACGTTTCCAACGCGGGAATCGAACTCACGACCTCCGTGTCGAGAGCCGACCTCTGTTCCACTAGACCACGAAGAATTTTCAAATCACGAGTTATACAATAAACTATTCCCCTTACTACTTAACGGTTTTAATCAATTACTCTAAGGTTTAATGGTTTAATTGAAAGTTGTGGAGTTTACGACGTACAGTAAGGCTTAGCGCTCACATAAAGTCTGGTTTACACGTATTAAATATCTACTTAATACGTGTAAACTACTTATCTAAGTAGTTAACTAAATTTTAACTTAATTTTAAGTGACTAAATTTGCCACTTAACGACTCTTGACCCCGAGTCGTGGGTTCGATCCCGCCTTGGAAACGCTATTTGTAAGTTCGGTAAGGACAAGGCTGATCACCTGATTGTTTAACAGATGATCGTCTTCCCCATAGGTTGTAAAAAGTCGGTCCTGTGCCTGATCTCTCGCCGGTCGTGACGGTCATCCCACTCTTGAGAGTAAAGGAGAAATGAGAGTTCTTCACACCCTTGGGCACTATAAAATTACTCCTACGTAACAGTCCTGGTTTCAATGAAACCGGCCACCGTCACCGAAATCGGCGTGTGGACATTTTGATTAAGCTATAAGACCGGTAAGTCAACTAAATGAGCCTTTTTTGTAACGTTGGGAAATGATTGGTGCGTTTCCGATAACCTTGGGGCAGCCGGGATGTATGGAACCCCAGTGGGACCTGCAGCGACCCAGTCAGCAGCACCTGCGGCCGTAGCATAGCGAAAGTGTTTCTTTCTACAGCAAGATAGACAAAGTGACGGATACACAAAGGAAATCTGTCGGTTTATCCGAACTATCTGTCATTTTGTCTTTTCGTCGATCGCCGTGCTAAGCCTCCTGCTGTATTATAAAAACGATGAGTGCCGTATCTGTCTATGACTCGGGCGGCTACCGCTTAGGAGAGCAATCCTGCCCCCCTAGACAAGTGGCAAGCGATTATCGTTTACGAAAAACGCTTGGCGTGTTTATGTATGGAATTGACATTGTCGAGCGAAAACTCACGTGATCTAGTCGCCGTTCGAAAATGTCAATCCCATACAAAAACACGCCAAGCGATTTTCGTAAACGATAATCGCTTGCCACTTGTCTAAAGGGGCTGGTCACTGGACGCTCTTCTACCGAAAGGACTCGCGCAATAGACGGCGGATCCCAACTAAGAGATTTTAAATGAGGCATTGGAACGTTGTCAATATTATGTTTTTGTTAAATATAGTTAAAATAAACTTTACTAATTAATTCAAAGCTTTGTTCTGATAACTGACTGTTTATGTGGCGTTTTTATTTCAAGTATGCCCAGATTTATGTAAGATCAGAGAAGTTTAAAGGGAGCCAAATTCCGGATTTGAATACGTCGGTCGTGTTAAGTCAAACCCGGCAGTCAAACAACAGATCACGACTTACATGTTCCGACCAAATGACGCAGGTCCGTCAGCTGGCTCTGTGTCGACTTCCCTGATTTTACTTCAAACTGACTCAGTCGTGTGTTATCTCGTAGGTGAGCGTTAACCCTAACCGAGTATAGCGACAGGGAGGGAGAGACGTATCAATAGAATCCACCGATAACGACCTCACTATTTCATCCTAAAGTAGTGCTTACACTAGCAAGATAGTCTAGTAATAGTCTAGATTAAAATTCAATTTGTCACAAACGACCAGACCTGAAGAAACGGCAACATAATATAATCTACTTATACTTTCTGAATAGAAAGGGCAGAAACGAGGCACTCGCGAAAATCCGACGTTTTCCCGAAAAAAAAAAAAATTAAAATTATATTTTTGCGAATAGGGCCTTTTTCCATGAATACAAAGAAAACCTTCGCCTGTAAAATTCGCTTTTTGCAATTGCACCCTCATTCTTAGGATACGACGATATATTTTTATAATATAAACTTTTGAATGTAACGAACCCATGAGCACCATGACAACTAACCTAGTTATTATTTAGTTATCTGTGAACTAACCTAACCTAACAATTGCTATTTATTAGGGCTCAAGCAAAGTCAATAATTATTTTAGTGATGAGAATCGGTAATAAAGTTATTATTCAAAAGCACACCATTCTGTGATGTGTGATTCATTTCTCACCTGTGTGGCTCAGTTGGTAAGCGTATTGGCAGCTTAAAAAAAACTTAAACTTAACCCGTGGCCCCCGGGTTGCGGGTTCGATTCCCGCCGACGGACCAAAAAGTTTTTCAATGTTCCTGTGTCTTGGATGTGTATTAAATATATGTATCATATAATAAAAATGTTAAATATGTGTATAGTATAAAATTTACTAAATATATTTCTCCTGTCAGGTACCTGTCACACTATTCTCTCGGTCATCCAGCACGGGGCCAGACTAACGTGGTGTGAAGCGTCCATAAATATTATTATTCATTTTACTACCAAAATTACACGCGGTTTCAAGAGTTTTAAAATGTCAAGACTATTGTGTAGGTCTCTTAAGTAGTGTACGCACTACGCACTCGTTCTGAGATTTAGTGTAACGATTTAGGAACAGCGAACGTACATTTACGCCGTAATTTATAGCAGATTATATAGTACACATTTTATACTATACACTATACGTGTGACATGGTAAGCCTCATTTACAAGAAGTCGCGTCACGCAAGGCCGACATTTCGCGCGACAAGTCACCCGCTTTGCTTATGTAAAGTTGTTTCACGAAATACTTTTATAGTTTACTAAACTTATTTATAAGTATTGCAATCGCCTGTCTTATTCACAACACCCTGCAGGGTTAGCAAAGCGTCGGTAGACTTACGAAAATATAGACAAGCTGACAGATAATAATTGGGATAAACTGACAGATTTCCGTTGGGCATACGTCACTTTGCTTATCTTGCTATAGATAGTTTTTTTTCGGTCGCATAACATGGAGTCTAAAAAGAAAAATTCTTAAGTAACTCAGACGGAAAATTCAAGTTGAATCATTTATTACATGGAACATTCCGCGTCCGCGTGAAACTTTATAAATTTTCCGGTTTTTACAACATTTTTTTTTATTACTGCCCGGCTCCTAGTTAATGATAGCGTGGTGTTGTATATTATAACCTTCTTCGAGAAATGGACCAACCAACACGAAAACAATTTTTTCAATTCCGGCCAGTGATTTAAGAAATTAGCGCTTTCAAACTAACTCTTCAGATTTATATATAGCTTCAACCACAAAATCGCACGGCTATTCGCTCAACTTTTCGCACGACCGTTCCCTTGACTATCGTGTGCAGTAAGAATTCCAGTCTCCAGTGTGCTAGTTTAATATGCCACTATTCGCCCCAGACAGAACTAATTTATGCCAGTATTAAAATTTACAAACGCATTTTATAGTTCGTAAAGACGTGAAATAGGTTTAACAGATGATAATAAAATGCAAGTAGACCACAAACCACTCGAGAGCCGCGTATGCGTTGTACTCGAATAAAAACATTTTATTTACATATCATGCGAGTTCTCTCTCCGTGGTTAAGTGCAGCTATAAAATATTAATCCTTTTCACGTTTAAGAAAGGTTTTTGAAATAGAGATTAAATTGTGTTTTTAGCATTCCTCGTAGATGCAGAGGGCTGTATCCGAGGCTAAGTACAGCTTCGCCATGTCTAAAGAATTAGTACCATAATTCAAAGTTCAAGCTCGTCTTGAATAAAGTTTACTTTTATAGCACACTAGTATTTTTTGCTTGCGTGGAAATTATTTATTCTACGAGAGAAATATTTAAAACAATGATTGTTTGTTAAATTAGCTTTAAGACATAATATTGTTATTCACCATCCTTTTGGTAAAAGATGAACCCGTGCGAGTTTCAATAAGAGATAACCCAGCGAGAACTGTTTACGCCAGTTCTTCTCGCCGAGTTCGTTACTGAACCGGTAGTAGGCACCGTAGTCACGGTGTTCATAGAGTGTACGTCGTATTTATTTTGAATAAAAAATATTTTTATTTTTAAGTCAAATTAATCGGAATAAAAAGTATCCTATATTCAAAGTCAGCTAATACCCTGCCTGTATACGAAGCCCTTTGTACATAAATCCAACTACACTTGGCCGACGTTCTAGATATTGTTATAGCCTATGTCACTCTTTAATAATGTAGAAATCTAACAGTGAAAGAATTTTTGAAATCATATTAGTACTGAATTTATTCGTAACAAACATACAAAAATACAAATATTTCTACTTTATTAATAGTGCAAGATGGTAAATATATAAAACATATGCTTTTTATATATCTCTGCCAGCGTATAAGCGGGAAAAAATAGATTCTGCGTATAGTATCGTAAGTCTGCTTATACCCTATTTGTATAAAAATTATCAAAATTCTTCCCGTAATTTCGGCGTTTTTGAAGGACAAACATTCAAGTAAACATATTTCCAAATTTATTAAAAGTTAGTTAGTTATAGTGATTAAAAGTTTCTTTTAAAATATTTTAAAAGAAATGGGTTCGTTTTTTTAGTTCTGTACCCAAAGGGTAAATTAAGATGCTATTAAGACTCGGTCGGTCTTACTGTCTGTCTGTCAAGAGCAGTAATCACTAGAGAGCTGAAATTTTTATAGATTATGTAAAATTAGGGAAGCGGAAAGAGAGCCAGATTGCACATCCGAGTAAATTAGTCGCGATATGTCAAACCCAAACGACAGATCACGATTTGTATGGAATTGACATATTCCGACCAAATGACGTAGGTCCGTCAACTGGCTCTCTTTCAATTTCCCCCATTATACACATTATCTGGTGCCGCTATAATAACAAATCCTAAAAACTAAACATTGAAACAAAATAAATTATTTTTTTAAACTCTATCATACAAGATACGTGATTTTCCGCCAGTTTTTGGTCTTTTTCTTACAGATGTCGCTATCGTTTTTTAACTTTCGGAAACACGTAATTCTTTATACACACACGTAGTTCTCAATTTTTTCGTGCGCAAATCCAATTCCCACTTGACCAGAATTTAAATCAGCTTTTTAAAAAAGCTGCAGATAGTTGAATATTTGTTATTAAGTGATGAGTGACATTACGGCAACTTGACCTTATTATAATAAAAAGGACATATCGCCATTTCAAACTCGTTAAGCCACACCTTCAACAATTTTTTGCACAAAATGGCTAAAGATTTTTTTCTCTCAAAAAGTATGCATTATTGTTTGTTGTGATAATATAATAACGCAAGAGCAATTAGAGGATACTGTAGCTAAAAGGTTTTCCTTACTATTTTATTTATACCAATAGAAATAATATAAAGCTAAAGAATGAAGAGTTCGTTTGAACACACTAATCTCAGGAACAAACTACTGACCGGAATTGAAAAATTTTTTTAGTGTTGAGTAGCCCATTTACTGAGGAAGGCTGTAAAACATCACGCTACGACCAATAAGAGCCAGGCAGTAATCAAAAATGTTGTAAATCTTTGGAATAAATTATAACCAGAAGTATTTCCAGACCGACACCGACGACCAGTTAATTTTCAAGAAGAGAGCGTATTCCCTCTTAAAATGTCGGCAACGCACCTACAACTCTTCTGATGTTGCTGGTGTCCATGGGCGGCGGTAGTTGCTTTTCATCAGGTAACCCGTTTGCTCGTTTACCCCCTTATCTTATAAAAAAATACTATATAAAGTTTCACGCGGACGTAGTCGCGGGTAAAAGAGCTAGCATATATAATTATCGTGTTACAATTTTAGTGACCTGTCACAGCCGAAGGCAACGGCTTTAAAACATATTTGTACAATTACATTGTACATTTTATACGCATAAGTGTGAGCTCTGAGAATTTATTTTTTATACCCGTAAGGGACCATCCATAAAGTACGTCAAACAAATTCTATGGTTTTTAGACATAACACAGGTATATGGTTTTTAGACAGAAACGTAACCACCGGTGACAAGGTCACCGGTGGTTACGTTTCTGAGGATCCCCCTTCCTTATTGTGACGTCACAAAATTTACCATTTAACACCTAGAAATTTAAAGCACATAAATATTAAACATTTTGAGATTAAATTTCAAAATTGTAAATCACACACACACACACACACTCACAAAACTGAGGAATAGAATGTATAATAATAAGTCCTGACAGAATGACCATTCGACAAAATTTTCGTTAAGCCGCCGGGCCAACCAGTTTCTTTACTAAAAGTACTAAATGCAACACGTACCATCGTGTTGCATTTCAATACATTCTTCACACGTTCGTCAGATACCTAAGAAAATTCGACTCGCGGACCACTTAAGATAATTCCTGGGACCACTAGTGGTCTGCGAACCACCGGATAAGAAGAAGAAGGGTTCGAGGATCGGTAAACTTTTCAAGCTCCTGCTACCGGCGTTACTGCAACAGTGGCTCTACCATGCCTCTACCGACTACGTAAATTTTTAGTATGGCAGTTATAGTTCCGCAAGTGACCGCTAGAGGCGCAGTAAAATGTTGCCATACTAAAAATTCACGTAGTTACTATCGAGTATCGACTTAATACTGTTGCTTCAAACTCACGGTAAAGCCACTGTTTAAAAAAAATAATAAGAAAAAATTTCGTCTCATTATGAGTTTAAGAAATAAATCAGAATCTAGAATTAGAATATAAATGAGTCTGGGAATTAGGACCGGCTGATTTATTACTATGTAAATGTTTCTTTTGCGAGAAATTATTTCGGAGTTACAAATTTAATTTTGTTGCTAATTGCGTTAAATGAAGAAGCAATCACGAAGACGTTAATTGGAAAATAATAGCAACTGTAGAATCACAATAATAAATAATTATATAGGTAATTATATATTTACATACTTTAAGACTAGAATTCTTTGTACCTTAACACTAAAACCATAAATTATATAAAAAAACTGCATAATATATTTACTTATATTATAAAATCACTACAATGATAATAAATGCTGTCCCGTGCCTACTTCAATTAGCGATTAATCAAAGGCGAAAAATTCTTACTTTAGGGTGTGAAAACATGATAGTTTGTGTATATTAAATTTGTCTGAAAAAGGTATCTTATATTATGACACGAGAATTTTATACACATAAAAAGAGTGTAACAAAAGTAAGTGGTAAAACTTCAGGGATCGCATGTGTGACTGATATTGAGCTAAGTCAAAGTAGCAGCGCTGAAAGCGAAAAAAAAATTCGTGATTCGTATGGCCGAGCGCTTCAGCGGCATGAGTATGCATAGGCAAAAAAAAAATTTACTTCGCTTTCAGCGGTGATACTTTAACAGTTAACTCTGTATCACATACGATCCCTAAAGTTTTGTCACTTACTTTCAAAGTATAAAATATATATCATATATATTAATAACATATATATGAATAAATTCAAACTAGTTCAGATGAAAACGTTTTCTCTCTCTCCAATTTTACTGTTTTATAATATGTATGGATATACATATTATATTGGCGTACAGAGGCGAGTATGCCCTTTACACAATCGTGCTCGTATGTCATCGTCTACAGTTGCCGCTTATTATGAGGAGGAGCCTTAACAACCAGCGACAGCCGCCATTCATAAAAGCTAAAAGTTTTTCGGTATACAGTAGGCACTCGATAATCCGGACCTCAGTTATATGGATTCGCAACTATCCGGACTACGGACCAATTTTATTAATGTACCTACAAGTCGTGTTTTTGCGAGTCTGAACGTGTAAAATACAAAATAGAAGACATAAGTGGAAGAAGCGGATAACTAACATTTTGCAGCCTTTGGGTAAACACGCATTTTTTTCTATAAAATTTTGATAAATATGCTGATAATGAAATATCCAAGTTACAAGAGCTCATTAAATAAAGATTTAAAAAAAAAGAACTTGCATATTTCATTATCTAGCTACTGTATCTAACTACACATATAATCCACATTATTTTAATTTCAAATAGTTTTCCGGTCGTAAAGCATCCATTTATGCAAAAATCCGGCTGCTATTAAAATGTTAGTTGTCTGCTTCTTCCACTTATGGCTTCAATACTGTAAACCAATTATTCGTACACACGTATCTCTTAATTATTTCTTAATATTATTTGACGACCTTTGTGGCACAGTTGGTAAGCGCGTTGGTAGCTTAAGCCGGGAGTCGCGGGTTCGAGTCCCGCCGACGGAGCAAAAAGTTTTTCGATGTTGCTGGGTCTTGAATGTGTATTAAATATGTGTATAGTATAAAAATATTAACAATTTCCGTTGTCTGGTACCTGTAACACAAGTCCCTCGGGTACTCCCAGCACGGGGCTAGACTGACGTGGTGTGAAGCGTCCATAGATATTATTATATTATTATTATTATTAATAAACATTGATTTTTGTAGACCTGTCTTAATGTTGTTTATTAAACGTCTTACTCTACGGTCAAAAGCCAATTTTTTTCATCGAATGCCCAATGACAGCAATTAATCCGGTTATTCGAGTTTCTACTGTATTATGTTATAGAGCTAAGAACTACTATGAAGTTTCTGTATCAGCTTCTTTAGGAGGTATCAGGATCTACCTGACCTTCAGTATAGTAAAAAGTTCATTTTTTATTGTTCATACCTAAAAATTAAAAACGGGCCCCCATTTCTAAGACTACTATGTCTGTCCGTCTATCTATCTCCAAACTGTAT
This sequence comes from Cyclargus thomasi, assembly GCA_026546445.1. Classification (NCBI taxonomy): domain Eukaryota; kingdom Metazoa; phylum Arthropoda; class Insecta; order Lepidoptera; family Lycaenidae; genus Cyclargus; species Cyclargus thomasi. The sequence continues at coordinate 15,543 of JAOTAV010015759.1, forward strand.
CTAAATTAGAGAGCTGAAATTCTCTTCAGATTATGTATATATATTGCTGCTTGTACAACAAATACTAAGAACAAAATAAGTTAAATAATAGCCGTTAAACTTTCGGAAATGTTTGTCTCTCTCTCTCTACTGGTATTGGACAAATAAAACATTTCTTACGCGAGTCCAACTCGCGCTTGGTCGGTTTTTTTTTTTTACTTTATTTTCTCTCGGGATATCTGCAGAAGTCTCGTCTCCCACTCTCTGTTAATTGTTCTTGTGTTATAAATATTTTCCATTAAGCAGGTCTCACAGGAATCTAATTTGCGTCTTATTTCTTAAGCCAAAGCACTGAACATTCTTTAGTTCTGCTTTTATATCAGGAACTACATATACTTTTTTTACTTGAGAAAAATAAGCAATTTTCTACTGGCTTTAAACATTTTCATATTGTTAATTAGGGTTGGCTCCAATAAAAATCATATTTTTACTACTGAAAGAATCAGGCTCACACGGGGGCCAGGTGTCCTGCCTTTCTTGGGTTGACACCAAACCGGTGATCTTTAGGAACATGCAAATAATAAAAGTATTAACATACAAAAAAAATATTAATGTTTAATGAGGGAATCTCTCAAATACGGCTGACGCTGTCGTAAGTGTTTACGTGTCAAGCTACGCGACGTAAATCAGAACTTAAAACACAGGAAAAGCGACGCGTTGACGTTCTTTTTTTATTATAAGAAAAATGATTCGGAATTAACTGTAAATTGGGGAGAGGGGACAGAGGTGTTGACACCATTTTGTTGCGGTTGACACCCTCAGCCTCCACCCCAGGTGCCATCCAAGATAGCTACGCCATTGGCCAGAATTCAATTCTTTAAAATATATACATTTTTATTATGTTTACTTTAGCTTCTTAAATATTTTTTCAATAATATAAAAATAACTTAGTACGTGCGAACATATTTTGGAATATGTTTTTATTTAGTTAAAACGAAAAATAAATAAATACTGTATAATTACTTATATTTCAATGTTTATAAATGATTATTTTTGACAACCCTGCGATGAGCGGTACTTAATTACCTCGAGCTATTTCAAATTCAAAGGCTTCTGAAAACATACAGAAGCAATCATAATAAAGCTAACAGTATTTAAATCCCTCGTTTAATTGATTGGCAGAATATTAAATACATGAAAAGACCTCTCGATGTATCTTTGTGTAAAGATACATATAGAGGTCTTCTCGTCTATACGGATAAATTAATATTGAAGTGATTTTAATATTGAAATAACTGCTGATGAATACATAATATACGTTAAACCAAAACCATTTTTGAAACCGATTCCCAAAAACGAGGAGGTTATACGTTCGGCTGTGGATATTTAATTTTTTTTTATGTATGTTCAACCATAGCTCCGCCGTTAGTGTACCGATTTTCAAAATTGTTTCTTTGTTGTATAGAGTATATTCCAAAAAGGTCCCCTGAACTCCTTGGAATTTGTATGGAAACATATAGTAATTTTTTTAGAAGCATCCGAAGTAAATACTACTAAAAAAGTAAGATTTGAATGAATGAAAGACGCCGTCTTCTGAGTTGGATGTGATGTTATGGCATCCAAGTCTACCATGGAAGTCACACGATTAATGGAGCCATCCGTTATGATCATAATAATTGTGCCATCACGGGTCCAACATTTCGTCAAACCGTGTCGCTGCCGAGCTGCCAGGAAAACTTTGTCTTCTCTTTGTCAGGAACTCCGATAAAGTAATACCAGGCTCCTTCAGGTTACATTTTACCCCCCATACCTTATTGCGAGATGTGATATTATGAAACTTAATAAGTATGGGTCTAGGTCTTGTACCATGAAGTCGACCTAGTCTGTGACAATATTGGACTGCATACATGCTGAAATCTGCTAATTTCAACTGAGGTTTTAATACTTTTGTTAGAATTTGAGGCACATCGTCCTGATTTTCGGAGATGCCATGAAGCAGCAAGATCTTTCTCCTAGCGAAAGCTAGGAGAAAGATCACTTTGGTTTTTTTTCACTTTGGTCATGGAGGTCGGACAATACCTCAATCTGCTTGTAAAGAGAGCTAAGAGCACGAACCACAAAGTATTGTAGGTGTTGAACTCAGCGGTGAGCTTTGACGTTGAACTAGAAGACTGCTGCTACTTGAAGGTCCTGCTGGAATATTGCCATCCTCATGTTGAATAGCTCGGATATCTCAGTAATGATCTGTTTTACTGACTCCATAGTGCTTGTGCTAGTGGCAAACTTTGTAGATTTGTGAATAAAGCTTGTACTGGTTTTAATTATAAATAAAGACACTGGTAGGTACATAATTATTACAAAAATAATAATTAAACTATTTAATTTTAACTTCAAATGTGAGCACTCCAATTTTTTGCTTTGGCACCCAGGTTTATGATGGTTCGGAAGGTGCTGAGAGATCTCCGGATTTCTTATAAATACAAGTTTGGGGATTTCGACGTTGTTTTAAGAACAGTTAGCAAATTCTACTTAGCAAATTATGTTAATCATCATCATCACTCGTAACACCATGCATCATCACATTATGAACCTAAAACACTTCAAAAGTGAACTATTACAAATTCTACAGCGTCTCTAACGATCACTTGGAGAACTAAATGCCATACAATAAACTCACGCAGTCAGTATCGATATATCGTTTGCTTCGAACTCGTGGTGGAGCTACAGAATGCCACTTATGTCGATAGATGTGATTATAATTATACTATAAAATAATATTATAAAACGTGGTGTGGAAACCTGTTTATTATAATTACGACATAACGATCACAGATCATACAAAGTTCATCGACCTGAAACAAAAAAATGCAACAAATCCGTCGGCCAATGTTCGCATCAAAGTACGTATCTGTGGCTGTTAAGGCTACACCACACACACAGTGCGAAAGAACGCGAAGCTACAATCATGCGATGATCTAGCTTTAGCGATGTCACCTTTATAGCATACTTGCTTGTTCCAAAAATGCGAATAATTGGAAATATGATGTTTTACCAAGACAAAAATTATCCTCTCCATCTTTTCGAAAGTCTTTTCTTAAGAATCCGTCAATTGGTTGCTTTGTTAGGGCATGAAAGAAGGACAAACAGACACACTTTACCATTTATAATGAAAATGTGGAATTTGAAAATTAGTAAAAAACGATTTTTTTAAACTGGATGTTTTTTAAAACATTTTACTCATCTTTCTTTCGACTTAGTCTATACCAAAAATCTAGTCGATTAAACTATCGCAATATATATTTTATCTAATATATGAATACGCAAGCGGAAAACTTTGTACCCCTTTTTACAAAAAACGCGTAGATGCTAAAGCATTGAATTTGTCCCCGTTATAGTTTATATGGAGGAGGAGCGTTGAATACAAAGATTATTTTAAAATAGGATTTAATATTGCATATTTTTAATAATTAGAATGCTACGCACACTACAATATTTTTGACATGACACGATAGTCTTACAAGAAATACTCTTTTGTCTGTGGTTAAAGTTTAAGTTTTTTGAAATATAATTTAATGACCTGGCAACGAGACCTTTATGCCAAATTGAAGTCTTTGATGGCATTGATATAAATATATTTTATGGTCGAATTTCGACCGCAGCGCGGCCTCCAGTTTAAGTACTCGTAAATAGTGCAAAAATTCTTTCGTCAATGGACTTCTCCTTAACGACTCGACCGACTTTAATTAAATTTTGTGTGTGTCTTCCAGGGGACTTGAGAATGGTTAAGATTTACAGACCAAGTCCGGCTGAAAAGCGTCTGTCGGGCCCGCTAGTATACATAATAAACTAGTTTGTATCGTCTTATCGTTTACTTGTTAAATTAGTTACAATAAGTCGATATTTGTGTCCCACATGGACACAATCCTGTTTTCTGTTTGTTTATACCCCGCGGTCCTTGACGTCCAAACTAAATCACTGAGTATTGGCAAATACCACTTTTATATTACTTCCACTCCCAGCAGAGTTCCTATTGAATGTCAGCGCTGTATTAAACTAATATTATGTTATAAGTTATTAAATTATATCATAGAGCAGTACAATAGCTCTATTTTTGATATTTGGCGAAGTTATGGCCCTGTGTAGAACATATAGCATGCTGCAATCTGGACCTATGATTAATTAGCAACAATTAGCCGAAAACAGGCGATAGACCAATTGACGATAGTTAATATAAAAAATCATTGTTATGTTGTGTATGATTGCCCCCTGAATAGGGGGCAAGCGAGCAGACGGGTTACCTGATGGAATGTAACCACCGTCGCCCATGGACACTCGCGACATCCGAAGAGTCGCAACTGCGTGGTCGGTCTTTATGAGGGAATAGGGAAGTTGGGCGACCGGTAAACTTAACGAAACACAGCATAACGCCGTTTTACGCCAGTTTTCTGTGAGGCCGTGGTATCATTCCGGTCGAACCGGTCCATTCGTGCCGAACCATGGCTCTCCCACGGCAATGAGTGTCCGTATTATGTACTTGAGATCGGATAAGTGTCGAGTGCGAACCAAAGGTCTTACCCACTAAACCACGGACGCTCTTGTATAATGCCTGCCTTATATGATGCCTCAGTTTTTAACAAAATTATTTGTATTTACCTACATTTAAGTTCAAAATAATGACTACACCCAAATTTAAACGAATGTATTGTAAAAAAGTACTACGCTATTTTGGCAAGTAACTTCAAACATTGGCACATATCTGTCGGCTTTGTGCGACCCAATCATATATATCCCCGCAATTGGCCAACTGGTCAATTTTCTACATAGTTATAATACTTTCATTCCTGGTTAAAGCATTATCATACGAAATTCGAATAATATCCAATCGAAGTCATACAGATAACAGCGTCTCGACACATACATATTAACATCGGCCCCTATAGCCCATGGGGTATCTCGGACCGCATTCCTGGACCCACGCCTGCACCAACCCACCACCAACTTACCACCCGCCCCGAATACACAACACACCGCCTTATTTCAACGACGTAGAGTTCAGATTCATAGAACGATCCAAATTCAGGTGCTTAAATAATTTTGTCCTTCGGCACGTAACAAAAATTAATTGTAGCATCTCCGTCGTTGTGTTACGGCTTATATTCGCGTGCATCGAAACGGCGGTGTCTACTACATGTTGCCCGAAACAATGCTACGATGTTGTCATGAGAGAAGTGTAGACTCTTAACACGTCGCAATAAGATTGAAATTCAATTGAATTTCCATTGCTGGCTGTAGTCACAGGCTGTGCGGCGGCTTGCGATTGGTGTCGTTGTTTTTTTTGTGACTACGGAAGGGATTAATTTAAAGCAAATAAACTGTTACACGAGTGTGTTAAGTGTCGCAAATGAAAACGCGAGCGTTACTACAGCTAAATGAGTACTACTGAAAGACTACTACAGATACGTAAAAACGCCAGATAAAACCACATAAAACTCAGAAAAGTATGAGTTAAGACGTAAACCATAATAGAAGTGACATACATATAAACGTAGTTTAATAGCCCAGATAGGTTATCTATCGGATACACTAAATCTCATGAAGTAATAGTTTCGGTTACTATAAAACTGTTATAAGAAAATTATAACCAATGTAGAGAGCGAAACAAAATACATATTTTTTATAGCAAGACTTTGTCGTCTTTTACCGTGGGAGAGTAATGCTTCGGCACGAATGGGCCGACTCGACCTAAGTGATACTACGGCCACACAGAAAACTGGCGTGAAACGGCGTTGTGCTGTGTTTCGTTCAGTGAGTTTACCGGTGGCCCAACTTCCCTAATCCACCTATCCCTATTTCAATTCCCTATTCCCTTATAAAGACCGGCAACGCACTCCCGACTCTTCGGATGTCACGGGTGTCCATGTACTCGTACGACGGCAGTTGCTTTTCATCTGGTAACCAGTCTGCTCGCTAGCCCCTTACATATAATTAAAAAATATGTCGTTTTAAGATAAAATTATGTTTCATCAAACCCAGCTGACAGAAGGTCTAGCAAACTTAGCAACGTAGCACCGCCATCTGCCTATCGATACATTTTTCTGGTGGTACATTTTAAATAGCTCGTGTACGGTGTAGGTACGGTGTTCGCAATTTTTTGCCGGGTTCGTCCGAGGTCATCGACGGCTGCCATCGCCAATACCGAGATATATCTGCAGATAACAAGGTGAATGAACCCTTAAACTGAGGACCATATTATACCCTGGCCAGTATATAACCTGGAGATCAACTCTCAAACGCATTCAAATACTATTTGGTCGAATGTTGCCGTCTTACTGAAACAACGTTAATTTATTTTAGAGTAGGACTTACGCCACTAAATTAGTTCATTTTTAGGTAACATTAACACAATAACTCAAATATAACGCCACTTTATGATAAAAGCTATAAGTTTCATTTTGCTCTACGTCACTACATCGTAGGGATGTCATGGGGAACTAAAGCAATGGCCGCTGACAGCAAGGATCGTAATGTCATCTTCAAGTTTAAAAATATTTTCGGAGACTTCTGAACTTTGAGGTCTACATGATCATTAATTTTATTTCAAAAAGTCCCAAAAGCACTCATTCGCGATTAATCGTTTCGATCTAGTAAATATATCCAGTGGCTCTATCATGAGTTTGAAGCAATAGTATTTGTCGATACTCGATACGTAAATTTTTAATATGGCAATTATAGTTCCGCAAGTAACCGCTAGAGGCGCTGTAAAATTTTGCCATACTAAAAAATAATTGTTGATACTCGATAGCGAAGTTACGTTTTTTAGTATGGATAAAACTTTACAGCGCCTCTAGCGGTTACTAACTTACTAATATATATTCAAAGTCATGGTAAAGCCACAGAGCCTTAAAGCCAACACGTGATGCCTTCATTACTCATTTTATGTCAAGTTCATATGTACATCATATGAAATTTATTAAAAAAACGGTCGGCTACTGGCTCCGGCCACAGGCTTCCTTCAACTTGATATTTTGACATGTAAATTGTACTAACGATAGTATAAGATATGTCTGTGTACATGTTAGTTAAGCTTCGTTACTTAAGCTATTTTTTTTCATTTTCCTATGCTATGTTTTAATGGTTACATTCTGTATTAAGGGGTCTTCACATTATCCGCTCCGATATCGGTGTACTCCATCCTATATCGAAGGTAATAAAGTATGAAATATGTGCCTATCTTTCACATTGTCCGACCCGATATCGGATCGCACATGGTGTCGACTATCGGTGCCCGACTCCGATATCGGATCGGATAATGTGAAAACGATCTTAAACCGCAGTAAAATTATATATTGGTTTAAATACTGTGACCGTTCTGTATTACTTCTACTTAGAGGATTCCGTATCTCAACTTTTCCTAAATTTCCACACCACGAAAGTTCATTTAATGAGCCGCGGAAGCTTGTCATAATTAATTTTCCGATTACACTCAAGAAAGTTTGAAATCGAAATTTTCCCAACATTAAACATTTCATGGGACTAAAGATTAAAAAATTTCCTTGTTGCTGTTATCCGGCCTTCGTCAATAGAACTTGCTAATATTTCAAATTCAATTGTCAGAATATGCCCTTAGAAATTAAAATTAGTTTAAATTAAAAACAAGTTGATAAGCAATATACTCGTATATTCTCATAGGAAACAATCAATATAATTATAGTTTTGATAAATAAAATAAATAAATAAATAAAAACATCTTTAGTGAACACGTTTTATATATTAGACTAGCTTTTTCCCAGTGCTTCGCTCGCATTAAGAAATATTTTATACAAACTTTCAACCCCAATTTCACCCGCTGGAAGTAAAATTTCATAAAACGCTCAAACATGTGTTCATTTATTTTAAATCAGCAGCTCAGAAGCAAAATTTTAGGTCTCTAACTTAAGAAATGACGAAATTGCGTAGAAGAATTTATAGAAACCCCCTTTTCACCCTCTTAAGGATAGAATTGCAAAAATTGCTTAAATACTAACGTATTTATTTTGAATCAGTAGCTCAGAAATAAAATTGCATATCTTTGAAGACTTTGATTAGTTGACTAAACAAATGACGAACTTTCATACAAACTTTCAACCCCTATTTCACCCCCTTGGGGTAGGTAGAATTTTAAAAATAATATATAGATAAATTGCTTGTATATTGTATACCGATATACCCAAAGAAGAGTCTTTAACCTACAATTCTCGGAATCAAAATCTCTACCGTTTGAATCACACAAGGTGTGTGGCGTTTTAACGTCTGTTTCCTTGAATTCGATTACTCATCGTATCTTACTACTTTTCAACCGCCTGTCAACGATTAGCTATTAATCCTTACTTCCTGGACACTTTGTATTATAAATGTGAATATGTGTCTGTCTGTTACCTCTTCATGCTTAAACCGCTGAACCGATTTTGCTGAAATTTCATATGAGGTTACTTTGAGTCCTAGGGAAGGACATGGGATACTTTTTATACGGAAAAAAGCACGGTTCCCGCGCAATAAACGAAGTTATGGGTATTATCAAGTTTTTACTTAAGACGGAAGTTACTGGAAGGCAGAGGCTACACGCTCAATCTGACATCAGTTAGGCTTCAATCTGAGACTGACGACAGATTGATAGCTGAAAAAGTCTATATTAAAAAATTATAAGTCCGTCCGATTGATTTATGGACTGAGTTTCAAATTGATAAGTTGAACCGATAATATGTAGGGATTTCGTGAAAATTTTTGCTTTATTATAATTATTTTTATTATTATAGTTAAGTAGTTGATGTTAGGGCCTGTTCTATCACTTCTGATTATACATGGAGAATGTCAAAGAAGTTTTGGATAGCCTATCCGGCACTTATCAGAAAGTCTTAGCCCAGGTCCTAAGTCCTATTAGTTATAAAATATATCTTTATGATTTAGACCGTCTGATACAAAAGACATCAACGGGCGCGGTGCGCGTGCGCACCACGTCGACCACTCACTCAGACCACTACACTCCACTTGAATATCCATCAAATTAAGAATACATTGTACGTATAGAATAGTTAAAATTCAACGTGACTAATCAAATCTGTCTTGAAAGAATCGATTATTATAAGTTTATCGATATTTATAATTATATTTATAATCGATTATTATAACTTAAGAAGACACACTATTATAAATATGAATTATCTGTCAAATAAGACACCAATGGTCGCGAATCCTCTTTTCGAAAGCACTCCTCTAATAATCTCCCCCAGCATTAAAATACTTGGCGTTAAGATTTCGAGTGAAGTTTACGATTTTCGCTTTTTCTGCCTCACACAGTAAAGCTTTGGAACGAACAATCACCAGCAGTATTTCCGGATCGCTACGACCTACAAACCTTCAAGAAGAGAGCGTATTCCCTCTTAAAAGGCCGGCAACGCACATGCAACCCTGATGT
>JAOTAV010015770.1:0-24964 GCA_026546445.1 Cyclargus thomasi
TTACGTATTTAGTGTCACGTGACTGCTGACTGGCTGGAACTTGGCTGGGAATAAGAGGTCATAATAACCCCCCAGGTCAAAATTGGGCATAAAAATGCAGGTATGAGATGTAAGTCGCAACTTACCTCTGTAATACACACACTCATCACAGCACTGACACTGGCTGTAATCGGCGGCGAAGAGTTTAGTCTTCCATCTGCCGTACTTTTCATCACAATAAGTCTGATATTCCGAAAGAAGAACTCTAGGCTCCCTAAGTATTAATGAGATAATTATTATCTTCCGTCTATACGATGTATCTGGAGGCATAGAGCCTGCACTCAATTTTGACAAACCCAAAACCACCGGTTTTCAAAATTAAATCCGGTTTACGATGCCCTTAAAAGTAACATAAGCCCATCGATTAGAAATGTTCAAAAACTCACCTACAGGAATCACGAAAAAGCTCACATTCGGTAAGATTCGTCAAGCGGGGGCATTGGGGACACTGTTGGAAATCTACAAAGAATTTTAATTATAGTATTCGCTATTATAAATATATGAAACTTTATAGATTGTAAGCAATGACACCTTTTGATCAGCAAATATAGCAAGATACAGCTAAAAAGTATTTTACTATATTATAATATACAAAGTACAAGTTGAAATTGCCATAATGAAGGTAGTTGCGATTATATATGTAAAGTTGTATATGTTCGACTCCTTCACCAATGAACCGTTATTATCACACCGTTTGTTATTAAATCTAACTTGAAACCTAAAATAGGTTAGATCTCAGTTTCTTATCTGTCGTTATGCAGTCCTCTTCGGCAGTCTTAATATAAACCCTGAAATCGGCTGATAACTGGCGGACCCGACACGAAACGACACCTATTAACAACCTCGAAACTCAATTCCAGCTTAGGTCATAGGATATTGGAGTAAAACGGCGTTGTGCTGCGTTTCGTTCAGTGAGTGAGTTTACCGGTGGCCCTACTTCCCTAATCCCCTTATCCCTATTCCAATTCTCTATTCCCTCATAAAGACCGGCAACGCACTTGCGACTATTCGGATGTCACGAGTGTCCATTGACGACGGCAGTCCCATACAAAACTAGCGAAAACGTTAATCACTTGCCACTTGTCTAGGGGGGCTGGACAGATTGTAGTACAAACTGCTAGTTTCTGCTAGTTTCTGATAAGCTTACGGAAGAACTTGCCTGAAGTGCTTCTACAGATAGGCCTGATGAGTCTTCGAGAAGGAATATATAGTTTACTATCCTGACGTTTGATTGTCTTGCATTTATCATAATTAAAATTCATTTCTTGCTTTCTAACCAAAGATAATATATCCGTCTCTCTCCAAAATTCCGTTGTATCATTGTTTTGTCCCATCAATATTTTAAATGGTATAAACTAGAATATGTAGAATACTAAATATAACAAGACTGCTTTTCCAATAAAGTTATTTCTACTGCTCATTTCTTGTATATTACACTACTTGACTATTCTAAATGGAGATATGAAGAGTATCACAAAATATCATGCTTTAGGGTATGCGATTTACGCCGGTTTTCTGTTAAGTTGTGGCATTCCTTCGGTTGAGCCGACCCATTCGTGCCAGAGTTGGCACTACCACGGAACTCTGACAGTTAAATAAAATATTTGAATATCATACCGTATAACTGCTTTGTGACCTCAAAGTTGAATCACTTTTATTTTCGAAAGTTAGGATTGGAATTATGTTACTAGCTTCTGCATACTTTGCTATAAACACGATAAAGCTGAACGCGTACATCTTCAAATACATTCTGCAGGATTTGATTCTTGTCAAAAGTTACAACTTCTCTTATGTCAAACAATATTTTTTTATGGTTTAGGGTAGAAGTACCTAAAATAAAACATTCCTTATATTCAAATACAAATATAACGTCGCTGCGAGTGCCGAGTTCCATATGTGATTTTGGTCAGGTTGTGGGAAACGACAAAAAATGTTATTGGATTGAAAATTAAAAAAAAATACAAAATTATTGATACCGCAACATGATATATTACAAAAATCGTTTTATCAGAATGTGCAGAAAGAAACTGAGATTATTTTTAGCGAAAATACGAGAAATCAAGAAAACCACATGGCATTTGGCACTCGCAGCGACTTAGTATTTAGATACGAGAAAAATTTTAATATTATTTAATTTCTTCACGAGCTAGCTGCTTATCTTGACAAAATGACATAGTAAGTAGGGGATGTCTTCATACACAAAGGCGTCACCACATTAAAAGAATAAAAAACAATACATAACAATTAATTATAATAAAATGGTGTTACATTTAAGAGTCTCTCCATAAGCACATTTGGTACGGAGTGAAGTGAGTTAGCGAATGACACTGACAGTAGTTTCAGACAAACTGCTGTCAATGTCATCCGCTAACTCACTTCACTCCGTAACAAATCCACTTAGTGCGGATTCTTACAAACAAAAAACTTTGAAGATATTAAAAATATGGGTTTTTACAAGTCAATCCGTTATTATTTGTAGCATGAAGATATATTGAACATATAATATCAAAGAACACTTGTTTCATTATTTTAAGTATTGCCTTATATTCATGCTTTTATTTTCAACGCTATATAAATAATCCAGCGTCAAAATCACGAAAACAACGAATTTCTCGTGCAACTATAGAACAATTACTTTAATTCGAATTTAAAAAATAGTCTAATTCCTCCATGGTACAACGGTGTAAAGTTAAATAAAAAAGAAAAATTGCTATTATAATTTTTATTAATTTAACAATCTGAAACGTTTACCGGCAGTTTTTATCGAACTCTTACTAAAATATAAAATCTATTGTATCTATTACCATATATAGTTCCATAACAACTATAGAAAATAGTCGAAAACCTACCTCTACTTCCTGTTGACTAGAAATTTCAATAGTAATTGAGCAGTTTATGGTTTGAGTGAAATGTAAAACAAAACACTTAAGTTAATATGTGGTCATAACATTATATTCCATTAAGGGAAATAAAACGAGAGGTGGAACGAGGTAATTCATAAATTCGCGATACAATACGAGAAACGAATCAAACGGAAAAAAAAAATAGAAAACGGTGGAGATCGTGCTCCATTGACATTGACATAGTACATTTAAAGTTTATTAGCTCTTAAAAAGTTACAACAGCCGCTATGGGTTTGCTCTTCGGGTGCTCCAAATTGTCCCACCATGGTCAGTCAGAAAAAATCTCTATCGATCTAAACACGATTAAAAAATTGAAAAGAGGTGAAATAATATCAAAATGTGAATTTATACCTTCAACGTAATTTGTACTACAAATTCTATCAACAATATAACAGATAAAAAGATCTCGATCATCTTCATCCGCTCTTAAATAATATCAAGTAACATTATTTCAAATAATTAGGGCCTCTTTCACTACTTTCTGATAAGTGTAGTATAGGCTAGCCACAACTATTGTGTGTCATAACACAAATCTGTCAAATAAGTTGTGGCAAGCCTATCCGAGACTTAGTAGGAAGTAGTGAAGCAAGCCCGCAGTATTTCAACGATGAAGTGAGATTACTTGAGTGTGCTTAAGTTATTAGTCTTTTGACGTTAAGTTTGTGGTAATTTGTCAGTTCCGATCTCACTGAGTACTTAGTAAAGTCCAAGTCTATACATAAATGAGTAGAATAATATTTTTGATATCTGCTTTCGGGCGACTGCAACTTGAACTGAAGCATCGAACCCGAAGCTAGACTTTAAATGTCAACTGACAAAATTTCACTCGAGATTCTTAGTTTCATCGAATACTGGTGCGTAGATCCATGAGGGCACTGGCAGTTATCACCCCATGCTTTTGATTTTTGCCAAATCCCACGGCATCTCCGATCCCCAAAGTAGAGAAGGATGTAGAGTTACGTCTCTGTTGGAGCAACTTTTTGCCGCTGTTGAATGCGTCTCGACTAGGTCCGGAAGGGAAGTAGTCGCCGTGGCTGTTATTCAGCCACTCCTGACTTCTGGTTTCGAAAGACTTGGTCGCTCTGACGGGTTTAATTGCTTGGTCTGAGCGGTACTCTTTTAACGGTCTCTCGGCTGTTATCTTGGACCGCGTTTTAACGCCTGCGGACGCACTCATATGTTTCGATTTTGTGTACGTATTCTCCGTCATTTCTTGGAAACTCTTACTCGCTTTGGTAGTCGATATCAGTGTGTTACTTTTACTGAAAATTTTAAATATTTTTAATATCGTTCTTAATATAAAATTAAAAACGTGTAGTTGGGTAGATATTATATCAGCGATTAATTAAAATCGTATCTCTCTACATTAAAGATTCTTACGAATCATAAATTACAAAACTACTCAGACTGTAACGAAACATTCAATACTATATTATTAAGTAAATGAAAAGATATATACCCCGAAAAACTCTTCCTTGCTAGCCCGTTTGTATTTTGAAAACCTTTAGCCATTATACTGTACAATTTATTCCTGTAGTCATCCACTGACAGTTGCTTGTCATCACGCAGGGGGAGGAGAACGTCTGATGTCAACGTTACTTCATCTTTTTCTCTGTGAAACCTTTGGAGTAAGAATTCCATATACAATTTTCATAGAAAGCACTAATAGATAGTTTATTAGTTAGATCATTCTTACTCACTTGGAGACGTATTCATGATTTAGAGCTTGTTCTGCGCTGAGTCTTTTGGTCGGATTAAACACTAGCAGCTGTTTGACCAGATCAGCGGCGTCTCTTGGAGAGGTAGAAAGAAGAGTAGACAAGGAAGCGTTACTATTAGCTGCCTGCTCCTTAATTAAGGACGATCCGTAACCACTACACACTGCAGCAATATCTAAAATCCAAGAAGCATTTCAATCTAAGGATCACACAAGACAAGACAAGGAGCAGCCCTTCATTTTAAGATTAGTAATTTGAAATTGAACTCTCAATACAAGAAGATAATTTTTTTTTTTGAAAAAAAATTGTTTTTCAGGCACCGAAGTCTTTATGAAACTAAAGGTATGAGCTTAGGAGCTATGACCAAAATAAATTTATACATCCTTTTACTCATAATCGAGCTGATTAGTATGGCAATCAAGAGAGATAATTATCGACATATTTTTGCAAAATGTCAGACTATAACGGATAAAACCTTGCCATTAGATATTATTATATTAAACTGACCTTCGCTCGTTGGTCTCGGAAGAACGGACATAATTCTTTCTATCTGATTGACCGTCGAGCTTCCCGGGAACAGGGGCTTCCCCGTCAACATCTCACCCAGTATACATCCCAATGACCACATGTCTATGCCCTTTGTGTAGCTACAAGACAATAGTAAATACATTATAATGTAAGAACAGCAATTCAAAAATTTACAGATTAAGGGGCTGTTTGGCTGATAGGTTATCCACAAGTCTAAAGTGCAGAATCTGTCATATACTCCATATAAGACATACTCCATACTTTTGTTAGTCGGATAATTTCCAGGTTTTCTGGATAGCCTCTACGTCAATTAGGAAGAAAATGATGTTGCCCGCAGACCGAACATTTTCCCGTGATATAACTTATCAAGTGCTTCTACGCTAATAATTTTTTTCGACGTATTGAATAAAATTTACGCACTTTTTACTAGCAATGAGTATTTCTGGAGCTCTATACCAGCGTGTAGCGACGTAGTCTGTGAGACACGGGTCCGCGCCACCCTCACCGCCAGAATACAGGGATGACACCGACCGAGCCAGACCGAAATCAGCTATCTTAACCCTTAAACAACATATAATATAAAAGCTAACTTAGCCCTAGAACAACCTTTAATGTAAGTTAAGTTATTCGGTAAGTAATTTTCAAGTTCTTTATTCCCATCGACCTTGAATTTTCCTCACTTTCCATACTTGCGCTTTATTGACAGGCTTACAAACGTCTGTGTATTTAAGTTATTAAACCACCATTGATTCTTTTGTTTAAATTGACAATAACGGCTTGGCATTTGGCTATGCTATAATATCTTATTCCCGGACCAGACGCAAGTAACGTAGTTTCGAAAAACTCAAACTCCTAGATTTTATTCACAATAATAAAAAAAAACAATTTTGAACTTTATGCGGTGCCCGCCATCGGTTCGGGAACTAACCCGGCGAGAAGAACCGGCGTAAGAAACTCGCACATGGCTATCTTTTACCAAAAAAGATTGAAATTAAGCTAAATGTCCAAAAACAGAAAACCCGACTGCAGGAACAGTAAGCATTGCAATTTAAACATCAAGTTATGTATATCTCCAAAATAGCTACTTAAAGTCTTGCGCTACCAAAACGAAACTAACGATAACTCATACGTTTAAAGGTATCGAACCGTTTAGGCTGCAAAAGCGTGACAAGCAATTAATTACACACTATCGAATAAACATACACACTATCGAAAAACATAACCCTCCTTTTGGCGCAGTCGGGTGATTGCAATATTATGACTTATAGATAATAATAAACAAATAATAGTTTTAGTTGCCTGCATTAGGCCACCCTATTCCCAAGGTATGCTGTCGTCAATGTCAAATCAATGATTTCATAATAAGCTTTTGATTTAGAATAAAAGAGATTGTACAGTCGTATACACAAGCCTCTAAAAGATTTGCTCACTTTGCCGAGTCATATCATCTGGTATTTCTAAATTGTTCTTATTTCTAATGTTAAAATACCGATTTTCGCCTTATCTTACCAGTCATTTTGAATTTCATTAGACTGATTTTATGTATATCTATTATTTGCAAAAGAACGTATCGCTATCGCGTTTCAGCTACCCTAATGCGCGTTAACAATAAATTCTTGTTGTGTTGAAGCATAGAGAAATCATACCTAAAATAATTGGTCTATGGTTGAAGCAACCGCACACCAGTATCGCTCACCTGCAGGCGCTGTCTATCAACACATTACTCGGCTTCTGGTCCCTATGTATGACGTTGCCGGAGTGTATATATTTTGTCGCCTTCAGCATCTGATACATTATGTACCGTTTGTGTATATCCTTCAGTATATTGCCACGTTTTATGACGTTGTGTAAATCAGTCTCCATGTATTCAAATCCTAAGTAGATGTCTCTATTGTTGAGGGCCCTGTAAAGACAACGAATATATTCCTTGCTAGATTACGGACCTAAGTTATTTTGGTCTCTTCATATCAAAACTACTCAACTGATCAAAGCTAATAAACATGGAATTGGCGTGTCCCGACCTAATATGGGAAGGTCAGCCATAATTCAATTCCTTCAATGGTACCTACACAACTAATCCATTTCGGATAAAAAATATTTAAAAAGTGCAAATAAATTCAAATGTTTTGTTCTTATCTGACACATAGAAAAAGCGTTTGATAGACAGATTTTTTTACAGCGTATAAGCATGAAAATTCTTTATTGCTAAGGGAGTTTTAACTATGTATAAGCGACAAATATTGTAGGTGGTAAAATTCAAAGAGCACTATCAAGTCTTTAGCTCGTAGCCTTAAAAAAAATGGTTCACCTGTGTATACTATGAAGTTTAACAATGTTTGGATGGTTACGAAAGGACTGGAGGAATATGATCTCTCTGAAAGTTCTCTGAGCGTCTGTTTGGTTACAAAACGCGTCGAATATCTTCTTGATCGCTACAACATCTTTGGTCTTCTTGTCCACTGCCTTCCACACGATGCCGTATGCGCCTTTACCGAGTCTCTTCTTTATATCGAACCTCTTAAGGATGTGCTCGTCGATTTCGGACATATTCTTCTCGGGGCTCTTCTTCACCGTTTTGACAGGGACATTTTTCTTTTCCTCTTTCCTCACGTTCGCCGGGTTCGTGGTCATCTTAGCGATGATTTTTCGTCTGCAAACGACTGCGTTACGTTCATTGTCGTGTATTTAATCGATATGCAATAAATTAGCTATGTAAATTGTGCCGAACATCGTAATTTGAATATTGGTGCACGAATTTAAAAATCGATTTCCACTCACGTGTTCTTCAATAACGTCTTCAAATTGTTCATTCGAGGAGTATTCTTTTATAGCAAAGAATCAGAAGAATCTACTTACGTGTTACAAAATTAGTGAACCGCTACATATTTCACAATAAAATATAAAAATTTAAGTTAAAGTGGCACATTTGAAGGCTAACCTTTTTTGTTTACAGCTGCTATACAAATTCGACGTTGCCATGACGACGGGTAACGACAGCAAACATTGGCGTAGTGACGGTAGTTGAAGGAAGTTGTATGATCGATGTACATACATATACGTTCGCGTATCGATTTATAATTACATTCTTATTTAGACATACTAATAATTAAATTGCCCTCATCACTTTTACTTGCTTCTACCGTATTAATATTATTATGTATAGTTATGACTTTTACTGTATTTTTGAAATGTTTTGAAATGGTTTGGCCCCTCCGTTATTCTATTTCTACAGAAATACAAATAAAAATTTTAGCTTCACCACAAATTCTGTACCAAGCCCTAGGAACGTGGGGCGGAGCTCGGCCGGGTACGGGTAAGAAAAAGTTTGCGGTGTACTCGAGATCAATATAATTGTTGGACGTATCTTACGGTATAAATTGATAGTTTAAAGTTGGTACTATTAAGAGCCAAGAAGTATTTAAATTGTGTATTTAAACTTTTAGTGTTAGTATTTAAACTTTTACTTTAACATATAGTGTATAAGACGTCGGCATAACATAATAGTCAGCCAACTTAAAAATCATGTTCCTCTCATCACGAGATAAAGCACAACCTTTCTAGGAATTGAGTTTCATGTTGCATTCTACCGCCGTGAGTGATGACGACCGGTAACTATGGCAACCGTCCACTGCCTCGCCGCGCACATACCGCTGTATAGCGCTTGTAATCAAGCAATACCATAATATTATGCATAATATTGACGTCTTGTAGAAATTAATATTTGTGCGTAATTACAATACGATTAGGTATACGGCTTCTTGTGTGTGACCAGCAAGGCAGAACAAAATAGACTCTTTAAAACGTTGAAAACATTTTAAGATTAAGATTTAAGAGTCTATTTTGTTACGCATTAAATGCCAAAATATTATGTAACTGCTAGCAGTGTTGTCTATGTAGATATAACTCAATGACTAACAATGACAAACTTAACGAATGTATAACAAAAACTTAACATTAACTTTACTTGATTAATATTAATTGACAATAATAATAATAATATCTATGGACGCTTCACACCACGTCAATCTGGCCCGTGCTAAGTACCCGAAGGACTTGTCTTACAGATACCAGACAACGAAAATATATTTAATACTTTTATACTATACACATATTTAAGATTTTTATTATATAATACACATATTTAATACACACCCGAGACCCAGGAACATTGAAAAGCTTGCTCCGTCGGCGGGATTCGAACCCGCGAACCCCGGCTTAAGCTATCAACGCGCTTACCAACTGAGCCACAGGGGTCGTCAAAATAGGAAACTGTGTTTGATTGTCATTTCGTCGTAATGACGAAGCTGTGTGTTTATGTTGTAATCCATATCCAGGACTTATAAATCAAATGCCATACTCTAAGACTCTGGAAACTCACTCACTGAACGAAACAGCCGTTTCACGCCAGTTTTCTGACTTTCATCCCTACATCAGCTTATGAAAGTCAGAAAACTGGCGTGAAACGGCTGTGTTTCGTCCAGTGAGTGAGTTTACTGGAGGCCCAACTTCCCTACACCTCATTCTCTATCTCTATTCTCGTAGCGTGGTCCTCCATTATAAAGCCCGGCAACTCTTCTGCTGTAAAAAGTATTCATGTGTAACGGAAGTCGCTTACCATCAGGTGACCCGTCTGCTTGCCCCCCAATTCTCATAAAAAAAGTGATGTTGATATGACAATGCACGAAATTAGCTCTCACCGCCTATTGCCTACTCACTATTCACAATCTGGGAGCTGACAGCAAATTTTGAGAAGATATTTGAGGCAAGCTGGAACCTCGTATAGCTTCTATTACACCCCAATACGGCCTTACAGACCTGGCTGATGAGAAGCCTGCACCTCACCTAAAACGATATTTTTAATCCAAAAACATATTCAATATATGTATATTTATAAGTTGTAGTTTAATATTTATGGAATAGAAAAAATTATAAGCCAGATGATATAGTGGGGGATTAAACATTGCCAGACGTGTGCAAAAATTTGCGAAAATTACTTGCAAACTATATAAAATGAATTTATGGCAACTTGAAATTTCAAAACTGAATCTTTCATCACTGAACAGTGATATTTCCAGATATTCCTGATTGAAATTTACCCGCTTTTTAATTTTTTTTCCCCTCTACTCACCAGCCAGGTCTGCGGTTCTGTATTGGGGTGTAATAGGAGAGAGTTATATGACAAGGTTTCAGCTCGCCTCAAATACCGACTCAAAAATTGCTACCAGCTCTCAGTCTATCAGTAGGTATAGTCATGACTCACGAGACGGCTATTCCCGACCACGCTCCACCAGTTAAGGCGAGGCACCACCGTCGCATACCGGTAGAAAATTGCTCCTCGTTATGCTTCCTTTGTCATATCTGTGCGGTAACTAGTCCACATACGGTCCTAGATACGGTTTTTGAGAGGAAAATGTGAAAATTGCTCTTAAGAGTCGGCCAGCTTTTTTAACCACTGAAGAACTTAAAGGGTTATCAGAAGCGCATTTTTTCCAGTATCCATCCATTCTGATTCGCTATAATAGTCATTAAAAATTAATTTCAAAACAAACATTTATAGGTACTACGAATAGATTGGGAATATGCAAATTGCGTATGTGATATTAAACGTTAATCGATTATCTGTGATCACTTTTACGATACGCGTCAAATAACTAGTTACCAGCCGTCCATTGTGAACTTAAATGCAGCAATAAAACACCAACTTTACGTCATGTTTAACTTTATTTAAACAAATACTTCAATTTTAATGGCCTAAATAAATAATTTTAATTTTTTAAACTTTCAATTTTAAGCGTGTCATACTCTCACATAAAGTTTTGTAATCAACTGGCTAAACATTACCTATATCCATAATAATCATCTAAAGTTAAAGAGCTTGTTGTAACGCCCTTATCCCAGGAACTACTGATCGGAATCGGAAAAATTATTTTCGTGTTGGTTAGTCAATTTATCGAGGAAGACTAAAAGGGGCCGAGCAATAATCAAAAAAAAAATGTTGTTAAAACGGGATAACTTATAAAGTTCGACGCGGACGTAGTCGCGAGCAAGAGCTAGACTCAAAATAAACGTCTGTTACATCAGAAGTAACATGTGGAAGCGTTCACCTTAATATCACTTAAGGGCCCGCCCCCGCTACCATAACTCGTATCAAACGGTCGCTGATGTGCTATATTTATGGACGGCGCATTCTTTCATAAGTTACTTATGCCCGGGAAACACGAGGCCAGTTTTTCAAGACAGGATAGTAAACTAGTGTCAGTGAGCTGGTATGTTAATATTTCTGGCTTCGTGTATACAATACTAGTTTCATTTTTGAGCTATTGTTCTTAGTGAAATTAATAGACAAGTCAGCACGATAAGACAGTTAATAAAACTGGCTTTCTGTTTAGCCTCGTGTATCCCGGGCATTAGAGTCATCAAGATCTAAATTCTGAAGCATAAAATAAAGATTGAGTCTAGACCTAAATATGTCATTATAATTTGCTAAGAATATTTAAATGGGTTCAATTTATTTAGTACTTTCCAATTTAGTCGCTATTTTTATACCACACAAAATGACAAAAAATTGACAGTCAGTTTTCAGATATTTAATGAGATCCCTTTATCTGGTACATCAACGCGTGCTGACTATCACTTTGTGTGATGCATGTTGAAATATTCATTCATTCAAAATTTTCACAATACACAAAACAATACAAACATACCTTTTCTTCTTAATTGACTATCACATTAACATAAAGAGTTCTCATTTCAATATTACGATAATTTAAATTTATATTTATATTTAACGGTGTATGTGCTTATTTAATTAAATGATTACCTGAATTGTTAATTATAATAATAACGTAGGTACCGCATTACCTAGCTAATATAAGGAAACGCACAATAATATGAAAAGTATGAAACTAAATTGACTTAATATACAATAAAGAATAAGCGAAAAATGATTAAAATAACTGAAATTAAGTTTTAGCACCTTGCAATTAAAAATTAGAAATATAAAATTATAAATTTAAAATATAATTTTAAGTTAAGTAAATTAAGATTTTTAGCAATATTCCGCGAAAATTAACCTCAACTTGCAAGTAAAAATGCGGGTTGAGAACCTCTTTAGCCTTTAGAGTTAAATATTTTAAATTAAATACAATTTTAATTTGACAAATTGAAAATATTATGCACTTTTTGTTCGACTGACTGAGCAGCATTTAACTATAATAAATACTAGACGATGCCCCGCAACTCTGTTGGGCCAAAAATCGTTTATCGCGCCGGAACCGTGGATGAAAAGTATCCTATGTGCTTCCCCGGGTCTCAAAGTATCTCCATACCAAATTAAAATCAAACGTAACAGACAGACAGAAACCCCTTTGCATTTATTATATTAGTATTGAAGTATGGATGTAAATATACTTAAAATGTAAATGTACTTAAAATACTTTAAAGTTGAATGCATATCTAGTCACACAACACGGTGACTCCCCCTTAACATCACGTGGGACGACACGGCGACGATCCGACTCTTTTATTTGGAGCAAATCGCGCAATGCGGAATACCGTCGCGGTTGGAGATAGGCTATTCTCAGATAGGCTATTTATACGTAGCCTACACGTGTAGGTTACTGTGTACCGGCTGAAGGTAATGATAACATCTAGCGAAGTCAAAATAGCATGGGACCTTCGTTAGTTTTATAAAATTCGGGGATAAACAAGAAATCGGGTCCCCTGATGGTAAGCAACTACCGTCGTCTATGGACACTCAACATTAGGAGAATTACAAGTGCGTTGCCGCTTGCCGGCATGCCTGAGGCGAGATACAAGACTCACAACTAATAAAACTTTATTGATTTTAATGTTTTTAGGACCTGCTATTACGAAGACTTTCATGTCTGTCCGTCTGTCTGTTTCTCCTAGCTTTGGGCAATATAGTCTTTACATAGCTAGGTTGAAATGTAACCTATTTCTCTCATTGCGAAATAATTATTCATTAACACCCTAAATCGCTGTAACACAAAGCAAAAGTGTAGTTCAAAAGTTTCAATCTAATTTCCTACTGATTTGAATTGACGTCAAAGCGCCTTCCGGTGGAGAAAATGTTAAGTTCGTTGTTTGTATTTACTGCCCATCAATCATATTATAATTAAATAAGCAGAATTACAGTTCAACGACATTACTTTATGCAAAGTCGACTGCAGTGATTTTTTTTTTATTAAAAAATACTGTCATCTATAGGCTTTTCGCCCATATCCTTTGTATGTAATCCTTATGTTAAGTTTTTTGTATATAATAATTAAGTATATATAATATATTATTATATGTGTAAATTTTTATACCGATTACATGTATAAATATGATTATTATTTTTACCTATGACTTGAAGGTTTCTGTCTTTGATAGCCATTTTAGTGTTCCGTTCTTTCATATGATCGCTCGATTGAGATGACATACTAATGGGCTGTTGAAATCAATGACCTCCCTTCGGGTTCGACTATCTAAGGTCTGTGTATATTATGTGATTCTTGTTTGCGTGTGTTTGTCACTGAATTTTGACGGATATAGATGAAATTTTTATAGGTATTCCAAAGGTACTTGAGAAGGGTTTAGACTCGGAAATAACTAACCCTGGCAAGACTGTCGGGTGTGCTAATATACTAATTAAGACATAAGTGGAAGAAGCGGATTAACAACATTTTACAACTTTCGAGTGAATACTACTTTTTTTCTATAAAATTGCATACAAAACTTGTAAATTAGCCATTTCATTGTCAAGCTAGTGTATACGAGTACAAAGCGATAACGATACATAAAATTCACATCATTTTAAATTCAAATCATTTTCTGATCCTAAAGTGTCCATTTATTTACGCAAAATTCCGGGAGATTTTTTAATGTTAGTTACCCGCCACCACTTATGTCTTCTAATATTATTGAAGAGATAAGAGTTTGTGTGTTTGTATGTTTGTGGCGGGTAATCTTTGAATCTACCGAACCGATTTCGAAGATTCTTTAACCATTATAAAGCTACAGTTTTTGTTTTGAAATAGGTTAGCACTGGGCAGCTAGTAACTAATAAAACTAAGCATTCGCTGAGTGGCCATCAGACGATGGCATGAATCATTTACAACATTGGGTCAATTACTCGTTTTTATTTTAAAATCGTAAGCTATTCTTGTAACTTACATACCTCGAGTACTTGTGGCTATCATTAGAAATCGATCAAAAGAAAAGCAAATGTTTCACTTTACGAATTATTTTTACACTAGCACTTCTATTTATGATGAAAAAGGGCAATTTTTTGAAATTGTTACCCGCTTCTTTCAATCATGTCTTCAACTATCAGGAACTAAATTGAATTAACCACGTAATAATTATACCCGGACCAAACCAAAAAGGTTAAAACCTCAAAGAACTATCAACTTAACTTGCAGCAACTTATCAAATCTACCATTAAAATATCGAAGTTAAACAATAGTCTTGCTGAATAGCTTCTATCTTAATCAATAACTGTGTTTTTCGATCTCAAACAATCTGGAAAAATCCATTCTATGGCAGCGAATCGCTTTTCGTTAGCATGCACTTTATTTTAACCTTTTCAATTACACGAGAGCGTTGAAGCAGAGTATACAGAACTAAGTAGGTCGTCTTTATAGAAACGGACCGCGAGGTGCTTGGCACTATGACATGCGAGCCGTTTCTATGAAGATGACACAACAAGTTCTATATACTCTGATTGAAGTGCCTAATTTATATTTGAGGGTAAAATATTTTGAGCACCAACATTAAAATATCGAAGTTAAACAATAGTTTTGCTGAATCTTAATGACCATCTGTGTTTCCCGGTCTCAAACAATCTGGAAAAATCTATCCGCTGGCAGCGAATCGCTTTTCGTTAGTGCGCGCTTTATTCTTTTATCTTTTCTATTAACTACCTAGAGAAGTAGATTGTATACTCTGCATCATTATTATGCTTTTATCAAGGGTTGGAAAGGTGATTTTCATTTTTGTGCCTGGACCTACTCGTATCATCAGTGTATTTTTTTTTGTTTGTATGTCAATGACGCCGGGTCAGGTCAGGCAGGTAATGTCTCTGTTAACATAAACAGATTTATAGGATATTTTTTATTCCGATCCGTTGGATGTAACTGGGGAGTTATTACGACCTCTTATTTCCAGTTTACTTCCATACATGTTGGTATTATGATCCCTTATAGCCAGTCAGTCACGTGACACTTAACTTTCATCGGCATTGACACCTTATTGGTGTTTTCGTATTGAGACAACGTCACGTGACATCAGCTGGATTGCTTTTACGTCAAAAACTGTCAAATAAAGCTATTCTTTTTACGCCAAATAATAGTAACTTTTTATGAATTGTTTACAAGACAAATTTATATTTTTTTATGTATATCATTTACTGTTATATACTGCTTTTTAGTCATATTGTTTAGTTTATCACTTTATTGGTTATTTTAGTGATTAGAATAATAAATATAGTAAAATAATTAGAATAAGCTGGATGTTTATGCTTATCTTGTTTTAGCTGTAATTTAACATTGATCATTCTCTCTCCAACTCAATAACATATTATGGATCGTAAAATTGTAAAAACTTATTGACTGAAGAAAAAAAGTACATGGTCATGAATAAATTTAAAAAGAAATCTTTCCCATCGGATACAGTTAATTATCTGTCGTATAACTAATATTAAACTTCCGGAAATCATAATAATTACAATTTTATTGTAAGCTTAGTAATTACGAAGTATTTTCTAATATTGACATTATTAATTTGACTAACATTAAACATAAATAATTATTAAACTAAACACAAAGATTACAGTATGAAGTAAGTGCGCTAAAATAATAAGAGGTAAGTATTTGATGGCGTAGCTTGAATGGAATTGGTTTGACAGCTAGTTCGTAAAGTTGCTGGAACTTGACTGGAAATAAGAGGTCATAATAGCCCCCAAGAAATTTTGAGATGCTGTTTTCATTCAAAAAACAGCGTCTCAAAATTTTTAAGTAAATTTATATACAAGCCAGTGTCAACAAGCCGAGACACTTCAAAAGAGATCTTGCTGTCCTGGCTAGAAAACTAGTCTCGTGTATCCTGAGTAATAAGTTATTTATCTAGTTATTAATCATCTTAACATTTTTAACTAAAGCAGGGACATAAAAACAATCAATTAATAAATATTATATTCCCTTTAATTAATAACATAATCAATGGGCATATACAATAATACAACTAAAAACCGTTCAATCAAATCAACTAAAATACATAATATATTGATTTTAAATAAGATTAATAATAATTTGTTTGCGAATGAAATTGTATCGACGGTTAAGAACCAAATACTGATATCTACAAAAACTTAATTTTACAGGAGAGGAAAGAAACTTAATATAAATTTAATATTATAGTTATGGATTATTTATACACGCAATATTCTTATCAAATACTACACTTTATTACTGGTCACCACATTTTTTTATTAGAAATAACGAGAAGAAGAATTTTGTTTGTAGACCTAAACAAAAAACCAATAATCGAAAAAAAGTAAATAGCAGTATTTGGTTCTTAACCGTCGATATCACAATTATTCACATTCGACTCGGACTAGTTAATTCTTCCGTGTGGTAATTAGTTGTCGTCCTACGTAAAAATTAACGAGCGTAGTAGGTTGCGCCTGGTAGCCCTGAATACAAAACGTCCGCGACTGACGCCAGTCGCGGCTGACACCCTTTACAAAAACGTCCGCGTCTTATGTCTTATAGTTTGCACACTGAAGTGTGTTTGCACAATTATTATTTAGATCGCGGCGTCCGTAAGTCGCGTCCGATCAATTTGTTTTCCGCTTAGGCCGTCTGTCCACCACCGGCGTCAACCGAGAACGAGATGATTTCGGCCCGATGAAATTCCACTGTATGACATAGAATACATGTTTCGTTTTCCTCTACGCCACTACTGACGGCGACATGTTGGGCGTTCCGCCAATTTCGATAAAAATGAAACGTATAGCCTAGGTCATAAAATGGCACTTTAATAGTCCAAAATAATTTTGCTGACGGCGACGGCGCCACGTGCAGTGGACAAACGGCCTTAAGCACCTACACAGGCTCCTTATTATCGGTCGATAATAGCATGCGTTATTGCGATATCTGTTTTTAGAACTTTTTGTATCAGAAAGAAAATTTAATTACATGGTGCTATATATAATAACGCCGCAATGGAAGTTGTCAAATAACGTATACGGTATTAATATGCATTCGCTCAAGATTGGCGGTGTGGTTCATTAACCCCCTGTCAAAAAATCTCATTTTGATACAAAACGCGATTGCAAACAAAGTGTTGTGATGTCACTTTGTTGTTAGTTTGTATAGAAATGTGGCAGGGGGTTAATGAACCATACCGCCAATCTTGAGCGAGAAGGCTATATCGACCGATAATAACGCGCTATGTGTGGAAGGCTTGACGTCGCATACTGAAGTTGTTTATTCCGAGTCGAAGTGGGCTTTGTGTTTTGTTTATTTGTGTAAACCGTTATGTAGACGTGTTGTAGCGTTTATTTGTTATATAGTAATTTAAACAACCTATTAATTTTATTAAATAATTTATAAACATGTTGGCATGAATAGTCTTTATACATATTTCATTATAGTTTATCACGTTCTTAAATCATAATTTTACAGATAAGTCAAAACAGTTGTGCTCGTGGCCCTGTGAGCGTGCACGTTTGAATATACAATTATCATTCGTGTGGCGGTGACGCGGCAGGTGTCGTCCGAGTAACAAGGATAAAAATTGTATTTTCACAAGCGCACGCACACGTAGGACCGCTCCGCACAACAGAGTTAAACAATTTGTTACAGCTTAGAATCTAAGCAGTACCATTGACGAATTATACCTAGAGTTGCGGATCCCATACAAATCAGCGTGTCCGTAATTTTTAGTTCACATCTGACCGATAGATCAGATGTGAACTAAGGGTATGAAATATGCCATATTGAATAAAAATTTAGTGTGAAACGTGCCATTTAACAAACTCCTTGCAAACTCAGATACACAAAAATTATTCCCTTAACTCCGCTAGATGTCGCTGAATAATTTTACCGGGAATGGTATTTATTGAAATTTTGCAGACCTAAGATTTTGGTTTTTTAATAATATTTATTAATATATTTTTATATAATAATCATAATAAAATAACTTGCAAGCTACATTGCAAGTTACGTTGTAAATTATAATGACGCCATCCAGTTGCAGTTTAAAACTGGTTGTAAGGATTGTTTTAAAAGTAATTTTTAGAAAATCTTAATTATTAATACACAAGTGTTTATATGATGTTGTAAAAATGCAGAAAAATGTTTTTCCGCGTTTTTAGGTTACACTGTTTGATGGAAATGTCTTGTTTTAATGTATTATTATACTTCCGAATTTAGCCAGCATCGTGACTAGCGCCATCTAGACATATTATCCCCTATCTAGATTTTTCCCGTATACGAAATTTTGTATGGATCTGTAAGTCTATAAAATAATTAATCTATGGCAGTACTTAACTTAGTAAAAATATATTTGAATTCAAATTGTATCAAATGCAATTTATATGAAACTAACACTCGGTTTGAGAACAGTTTCTCAAATCGAGTGTTAGTTATATGTACCGAGTGTTTGCGTGATGCCAAAATCCAGCCAACACTGGTAGCCAGTGTTGGCTTAATGTAAACTATACTTATGTTCAAAAATAAAACCCTGTGTACGGGCCAGTGCTAAAGACGTGCATTAAACAAACACACACTGGTAAGACAAACGACGTATGTATAATAGGAGAAATTGAAAGACAACCAGTTGACAAACCTTCGTCAAAACATGTCAATTTCATGTAAGTCGTGATCTGTCGGCCGAGTTTGACATAACCCAACCAAATGAGTTAGATCTACGTTTCTGTATCTGTTTTAACTTCTCTCATTGTACAACCAGGTAAGCTGAAACAGAGCCAGATTGCAGATTTAAGTAAATTTGTCGCGTTTTCTTAAAAGCCAGCCGAAAGATTTAGATGAAATTGACTTCGACCAAATGACGTAGGCCGGTCAACTAGCTCTCTTTCAATTTCCCCCATATGATAACCCAACAAAGTCATATACGTCAATTCACTACCGTATATTTCGGAATGAAACAGTATGATAATTGCACAATGGATAACGAACAGCGAGCCGACTTCAAACAAACTGAAAATCGGCGCGGGCAACTTGGACACGGCTATGTCGAGATACAGCCCTGTCCAAGACAACAAGCAGTAGTAGTATCAGTTTCAAAAACTCTTCTTAGTTGGGTCACTAGATGTTCTGGCCATTGTGGTAATTGACATCGATTTTAGACGTGATGAACACTGCCCAGTACTACTGGTTAAATTTCGGAACATGCCCTGTCTAAACAAGATAAACATGCTACATTAAACTGTTGCCGTATTGTTTCCAAACAAAAGTAACATAATGAGAATTTTAAAATACCAGCGGCTACAATATCGCCTTTTTAACAAAAAATATTCTATGCGTTACAATAACTATTTCAGACATACTTAGTAATTTGAGTAAAGTACCTACAGTTTGTATTTTATAAATTCACTTAGAAAATTTCAAAAAAGCATACTTATACAGCACTCAATACATCTGCACTGATAGCAACCAATACAATTTTCAGTCTTCAAGCCAATGCTTTTAGCCCCATATACATTTGTTTTGAGTTTATTATTTTACCCATTTCAATACAATATACAACTTAATATATTTTATTCTTAGCGATGCTTTGCAACTTCATAATTGAAGTAAGAACAAAATATTGTCTTAATCTATAATTTGTTTGTATATACTTCTTTTCGATATTTACACTGTAATTTCTATCATTCTTTTAAAACCAATCCTCCTATTATACTTCCTCTTGTATTTCACCTATCGTATTATCTACATTTTCATCTACATCTTTGTTAATGTTAATTTTGGGCGCCTTTTCATTATCATTCAAGGAAGCTTGCTCACTCGCATCTATGGGTGTAATGTTATAACCATTGTTTGACTGAATTTCTTCTGCCCCTAAATTATTTACATGAACTGTACTATCTATATCTTTATCCATATCGTCTGTATCTTTATTGAGATCATTATCGCCTACTACAACGGTTTCTGTTAGAGATAAAACGTCATCATTTAAATTCGCGCATGTTTCAATCTCTCCCAAGTTCACATCTTTCTCTGAATTGCTATCTTCTTCTGAAATTGCTACGACAATATTTTTCATGCATTCGTCTTTGTTAACTTTATCATCGTTAGTTTTATCATCATTTGTTTTGTCTGTGATTGTCGTGTCTTCCAAAACCTCAGCTACCTGAGCTTGTGTAACATCGTTTCTTACTTCTATAGCAATTTTAGATAATCCATCACCTTCTTCCGGTAGTGCCTCTGATTCAGAAAAGCTACAATTTTCTGTATCTTTATTAAGATCATTATCGCCGTCTACAATAGTTTCTGTTAAAGATAACACGTCATCATTTAAATTCGCGCATGTTCCAATCTCTCCCGAGGTCACATCTTTTTCTGAATTGCTATCTTCTTCTGAAATTGCTAGGACAATATTTTCCATGCATTCGTCTTTGTTAACTTTATCATCGTTAGTTTTATCATCATTTGTATTGTCTGTGATTGTCGCGTCTTCCAAAACCTCAGCTACCTGAGCTTGTGTAACATCGTTTCTTACTTCTATGGCAATGTTAGATAATCCATCTCCTTCTTCCGGTAATGCCTCTGATTCAGAAAAGCTAGAATTTTCTATACTTATAATGTCACTGCAAATGATTTTGTCGTTTTCATCATCAGTTTCAGATTCCGAAGAATCTGAGATTGCTATGGTTGAGTCAGAATCAGATGATGAGGCAATCCTCTCGTCTTCAAATCGTAATTTTTGCAAAAGGTGAAGTTCGTCTTCATCTGAATCGATATCTATTACATCATTACTATTCAAATTATCAGTTTCCATATGCGAGATTTTTTGGATTTCACTTTCTTCTTTGTTTTCATTATCGTCAGGCACATTAACATTGATACTTTTTTCTTCTGGGTTCGAGTTTTTACTATTGTTATCGGCGTCGCCTGGTGGAGCATCGACGTTTTTACTCAAGGCCTTTTTGTTTTTGTCTTGGATTAGTCTTTTAAGTATTTCTTTTCTTTTTTCCTTATCTGCTAGGTGTGAATCTCCCGCTTCTTCTTCTTCACTTTCACCAACAGATTCCTCTGCTTCCTTATCTCCGATTTCCTCTGGTTCGAGTTTCAACTGGCGTTGTCTATCGGCGTATCTAAAATTAAATTTTTAAAAAGTTAGTCATTGTTTTTAAAGATGCTACGGTATGTAAAAACATTTTTTAAAAACCTACTTGTTTAACACTTCAGATTCCCTTTTAGCAGCAATAACTTTATTTTCAGATAGCTTTCGTTTTAATTCTGCATTATTTTCAGCAGGGTCTCTGTCCTGACTGTCAGTTGGGATCCTTGATACCACTGAAATTCTCCATTCATTTTCTTGTCTACGTCTTTTCAGTTTTTTGCCACATCTTTCAAACAAGTCTCGTGCTGTAATTGAATAACAATGTTTCAATTATTACCATTTCTATTTTAAATCGAAATCTAATATTGAAACTAATTGTTTATAAATGTTGCATAACGAATAAGTTTTGTGTTTATTTGTCGAGCTTTTTTCGCAATTTATTAGACTAAAATTATAACACTACTATAAACATTCATATTTTAGAGTTTCGTAAATACTACAAGGCGACTGTATTGTTCTGAATATGGATTAAAACACATTAATGAAGCTCCGAGTGCAAATTTGATTAAAATATGGTTAAAGCGTTTTGAAGAGACCGGTTCCACGTTTAAACCCACAGCAAAAGGTCCTCCGAGAAGGTCTAGGACCACAGACAATATTGAGAGGATGAAGGAGTCAGTACGAGAAAATCTGCAAGTGTCTACTCGGAAGCGATCGGCGGCTTTACACTTGTCACTACGAAATTTACAGCGAATTTTAAACTGCATCCTTATAAGCTCCAGTTAACACAGGAGTTGAAAGAGACCGACTTCAGAGCAAGATTGGCATTTTCTGAAGAAATGCTTAGTCGATTTTCCACTTTTGCCAACATCCTTTTTTCTGACGAGGCCCATTTCTATTTAAATGGTTTTGTTAACCGACAAAATTATCGTTATTGGAGCGACGAAAACCCGAAATTGAAACATCAAAAACCACTGCACAGTTCGAAAGTAACGGTATGGGCAGCAATCTCAAGCAAAGGAATTGTTGGCCCTTACTTCTTTGAAGATTCACGACGACGAAACATCACCGTTAACACCGACTGCTATATTGCGATGTTAAAGGGATTTTTGGCTCCAGAACGTGCGAGATCAAGAATAGGGAATACGAGGACTTGGTTCCAACAAGACGGAGCGACCTGTCACACGTCAAATGACTCTATGGCGGTTGTGAGACAAATGTTTCCTGCAAGACTAATGTCCAAAGAAAAAGTGATATCCCTTGGCCTCCACGTAGCCCTGACTTAGCGCTCCTTGACTTTTTTTTATGGGGATACCTGAAACACAAAGTCTACATGATACAATCCGAGGAACATCAATCAGCTAAAGAAAAATATCCGCGGGGAAATGGCAGCAATCACCCCTGACTTATTGACAAGAGTTTTCACAAGTCTGCGTTCTCGTTTAGAGGAGTCGTCGTCTTCGAGAGGTCCGTCATTTAGAAAATGTTATTTTTAAAAAGTAAACTCCATTTAATTACTCATCTTGTCTTTTATTTCAACTATATATTCGACCGCTATGTTGTTCCTTATTAATTATTTTAGCATATACTTAATAAATGCACATTCTATTGCGCTACCCTGTATGTGCTTTTAATTATATTTGATTGTAAAAGCGTTTGGCGCTGGAACTGGTAAGTTTTTTGTATACCTTGCTGAGAAATCTAGTTAAGCGACATTTCGGGAAACAGGTTACAGACATCGGCGCTATAACTAGAGCGCCCCACACTTTTACAATCGAATATTATAATTAAAAGCACATAGTTTACACTTTAGCGCAGAAATAAGGTAATTGTAATTTATTTTTGTCTTTTACATGCACCTATAAAATCGTGTTTTAAGTGTTTTTTAAACTATTAGTTTATTTTATAATTTTTAGTCTTTAAAAGTTTATTACAAGACCTTCCTAAAAGACCAACACGGCTATGATATGATCATCCATCATTAAGTTCCAGTTCGTATCTTCCGGCTCCATCATTAGATCAGCTTGACAGCACCATATTGTATTGTTAACAAAATCATATACTGTACACTGACAATAACTGCCAATATTCATGACTCTACAATCTTTCAAAGATGGTTAAATTCGTTTTCTTAGATTTGGTTGCACATACATACAGGTCAATCTATTAAAAGCGTGTTAAAAACGGGCCACTTTTACTAAAACCTTGATGTATGTCCATCTTGTCTATTTCAATTGTATCTCAAATGGCTAGAGGCAAAGCTAGGGAGTTGAAATCTTTATAGAATATGAATATCTGTTGCCTCTACACTCAAACAACAAATTTGCCATTTTATGGCTTTTGACAATACATTGCACTGCTGGTAGTTTATATCGTGATATTGGTTGCACTACATGGTCTGTTGTAGCTGGTTAACTTTCAAAAACAAGTTTTCCCAATTTTTTGTTCCTTACTGGTACAGAGTCCATCACTTAACGTGTAGTAACATCGAAGGCATTGTAAGCCAGCCGGCCTTTTTATAAAGAAATAGACTATGGGTATTGAAAACAAGAATATGATAGGGAGTGACGTATAGGCAATTGGGCCTCCAGCAAACTCACAGAAGTTGTGGTGTATTTTATTATAGCCTTTATTAAAATATTATAATTCTTAAAAAGTTACCTTCTGCTTCTATTTCCATATTTGACCACCCCAATTCATCTTCTTGGTTTGCGTCTCGGACACAGCGCAGCACATCATGGAAGTCAGGGAAAGGGAGGGGAGCGCCAATGGGAACTTTCTTGTTCACAAATTTCTCCAACTTTTTAGCAGGCCCCTGTGGGCAACCAGGCCGAGATTCTATTACAATTCGAGGCTCTGATGGCATTTTTGTATTGGTCATCTGACGGAACTTGGCATGAACACGGACTAATCTTTCTTTATATCTGAAATTAAATAAAAATGCAATTAACGCTTTTTAAATTACATTAACATAAAAAACATTTGTACAAATTCTTAAAATTTACAATAGAAGGGAGGTACTCATACAATTTTATATAATTAACTGCTGGTTATCTAAGTCGCGCATTATGCTATCGCTGACACAAAGTGGATTAATATAACTGTTTAACTTAACATAAACAGGTGTACTGATTTTTTGCTATTATGTGCACATATCCAATTCGTACATGGCCAGTTTTTTCATCAAATCTTATTTATATTTTCATTACAATTACTTTCAAACATAGAATCTTTACCTTTCTGTTAATAAGTACATAGAATTCTCCTCATCAGCCAAGTCTACCTCCTGCTCTTCCAACTTTTGTATAGCCTTGTGTAACTGCTTAATGGTTTTCTCCAATTTCCTTATTTGTCTGGCTCTTTTAGTGCCATATTCACCTTCCTCTCCCTTCGTTATAAAACTTTCCTCTGCAACTTTTTAAAAAAATATATTTAAACATTGCAGCTATATTATCGCCCTGGTTT
>JAOTAV010015781.1:0-24963 GCA_026546445.1 Cyclargus thomasi
ACTTTTTAGTTTGTTTTGTACTATTTTAGTTTTTTCCTTTGGAAGTCGGTTTAAATTTTTTGTTAAAAAATAATTTATGTCACAGAAGCATTTTATTCAATTAACAACAAGACAATTAGTGAATTTGTTATCATCGACCCCAGATTATCTCAGGTCACGTTGTTGGCTCCGGGCCTCGGCCGGGTACAACACGACCCTTGTTACGGCCCGGGACCGAGTAATTAACACGAACAATGATAAACATACGACAACACCGACTTCATTACTGTATTGGAGTCATAATATAACGTCGGTGAACCATAAAATACTATCTATTACATATATTTTGTCGTTATCTTATCTCTCTTGTCTGTCAATCGCGCATATTATTAGACTGAATTTGAACTCCGACCGCAACGTCTAAATCATATCATATCAGTCATCAACCTCGACACTGCCGGTGCCGTCAGCTCGCGACATCAATGAGATATTACTACAGATTGCTTATTAGGTTAAACGTAACCAGCGATCGAACGAATCCCTCATCAGCTTACGCAGCTGACACTGTCATGTGTACCGAGGGCCTGAATTTAGCAAACAAAAGCGCAGGACCTTCGTCCGGCAGGAAGCTGGTGGCGCGGGCGTGAGAGCCGGCGTTGGCAGCCTCGCCCCGGCCTCGCCGCGCCGTGCCGCCGCCGGCTGCAGCCCGTGATAACTCATATCGCCCCGCAACTATATATACCCGGCCCGAAATAGAACTGATGATCTATTGACACACATTGATACTGCAAATAGAAAACAAAATAAAGCTTGTGTTATTTCTGTTAATAATGTAGCTGCGCTTTAGACCACGAAAGGGTTTATCGGCAAAACTCGCTTCAGACAGAAAGTGATCGTTTGTCATAAGCGCGGCCCCGCGGCCGGCGCCGTGGGAAAGTGGGCCCTTATCACCACATTAGCCGATACCACGCCGACTGTGACGTCAGCACCAGCCAGGCCACCATTAGCGGGCGGGAGCAGGCGTGATCGCCAGCCTGTAGTCACACGCATGATGCAGTGTGCTGTCATTTATCACGCTGCAGCTGGACCACGAAGCTGGTCATGACGGTGGTGTTGCTAATTACAATCTCCTAATGAAAGTCCGTCTGAGAGTTTTATTTTAGTAAATTCCACTCTCGGTAAGTTACACGAAGAATATCTCCGCAAGACGTTCGAAGAGACAAGCTCTATGTATAAACACTCCATAGCACCTTCGCCGTCTGCACATCGACTGTGAAGCTCACACTATTTACATGTAAGTGATAGTAGTTTCCATGATAAAGTTATTGCAAGCTCGGTTGCGCTTATCAAGTCTGCACAACTATGTTTGTGAAGGTTATCCGAGGATGCAGCATTATACTGTACCACAAACTTTATAAACTGTGTGCTAATGCTGTGCTTACGCTAAACCTCTAAACCTTTATTTATATAATAAATATAATGTTCATCTGACTATATGAAGCCCAAAGGTAGTAGTGAGTAACATAGTGAACTGTGAACGCACAACCCAAACCACATTACGGTCCGGCCGAAAAAATGTCATGCAAGTAAATGCTATGACGAAGGTATTCACTAAGACAGGATATTAATAAATGCTTCCCCTGAGGCGATAAAATAGGTGATAAAAGTTTGTATGAGTGTATATAAAACTGTAATATACAAAAAGATGGACTCTTGACGGGTTATTTTTGCTCGCCCGATTCACAGAGCGTCCGTAGCCTAGTGGATAGAAGACCTTTGATTTAGAGGCGTGTACCAATGAGACATTTTCCGATCTCAATTACATAATACTGATGCTCATTGCCGTGGGAGAGCCATGCTTCGCCGCGAATGGGCGGGCTCGACCGAAGTGATACCACGCTCTCACAAAAGAATTAGCGTGAAACGGCATTGTGCTGTGTTTCGTTCAGTGAGTGAGTTTATCGGTGGCCCAAGTTCCCTAATACCCCTATCCCTATTCCCTATTCCTTCATAAAGGCCCGCAACGCACTTACGACTCTTTTTTGTTACGAATGTGTATGGGCGATGGCAGTTACTTTCCGTCAGGTAACCCGTCTGCTTGCTTGCCCCCTAAATTATAAAAAATCAGACTTATGTCCCGCTTGGTACATACACAATATGCTCCATTACATAGAACTCGAATTATGCGAATGTTATTGCAACTAAAACCCAGCAGTGGGTAATATTATATTATAGAACCGCGGGACTGCGGGTTGAGGAGGGGTAGGGGGAGGGTCTGTGCACGAGTACTGGCATAGAAATGTCATCATTATGAAGATGCAAGGCGTTTATTGACCGCTCACTTAAGGCAGCACTAGTCCAAGAAGGAACTTGTTATTTAAATACCTGGGAGCAGTGTTTTGTAAACATTTCATTGGATTAGATCATCGGAAGTTGTCTACCGGTAGAGCGATGTTTAGGTCTGGTGTAGCTCGCGTGTCAGCACGAGATTACGGCAGGAGAGTCCGCCATCACGACTGACGCCGGTCGCCGTTGTCATTTCATCGCAATACCCGAGAGCTGTACCTTTATACACGTCATTACGTGACGTTACATACCATTTCGCTAAAATGGGGAAGGAGAGGATGGGGACACTTATGTTAGTAGCTAATTAAGGTGGCGAATAAAGCAAAAAATGAAACATGAGGTGAAACAGAACGACGCGAAATCCAAACAGTTTTTTCTTAATAACTCGATAAATATACAAAATAAAAAAAAACGCTTCTATTCTATAACATTTGCACGCCGTTTTGCGAAACAAAGAAATATGCGTGAAAATTAGAGGCATCTTTGTGATATTTTTTATCGAGAAAATTTAAAACTATTTTGTTTTCATCATTAGCATCTACGTTTAAAAAATGTAATGATTCGTAGCTTATTATCAAGTATAAAACGTAATTATGCAATAGTCAATTTTGCTTTTTTCGCCCTCTTAAAATAAGTAGTTTAGGTAGGTTCCCATCGGATACTGCAAACGGCTTTCATGGAGTACGAAGTGGTGTATAGCTTCACATCTGGCAGCTCGGTTTGTTTATATTCTGCGTTAATATAAACGATATTTTTTCGTTTATATAATTATCTCGAAATAACCGGCCGCGCCCGGCGGCTCATTTCTCTTCCTGTCATCGTGTTTATTATTCTCTCCGCATCTAGAGGTGTATAACGACTATATGTATCTATAACGACGATTTTTCTATTTAAGTATCGCGAAATCAGTTTCTTACCCAATTTTGATGGGTTGTAAAAATACTTCCCCGTAGTTGTCGACCGTAGAATCTATCTCGAGATCGTGTCGGAAGCCCAACAGCCCGGCAAATTCAAAACCTCGGACTCAATCTAATGTTGTCGTCATAACAACGACATCTATACTAATATAATAGTATAAAGCTTAAAAGCTTTCTTGTTTGTTTGAATGAAAAAAATTCCCTAATCTCAGCAACCACTAGCCAGAAATGAAAAAATCTTTCTGTGATAGTAAGTCCATTTATCGAGAAAGGCTATATAACATTACGCTACGACCGATAGGAGCCGAGCAGAAATACAAAATGTTGTAAAAACGAGATACAAGTCGCGGGCGAGCTAACATTTATAAGAGTAGGACGCGTCATTTCGATAGAGTGTCAAAACGGTTTAGGAGTTTGGCCCCTGGCGTGAATAATATATTTTTATGTTGACATTTATTGTTGTTTAATTGTTGCTTATCTAGCTAATATTAATTAGTAATTAGCTGTGAGTTGTGACCGCTACGAGATAACCCTCCGTTGTTTGTTCACCGATATCGTAAAGAGTAAACATACTTATCGCTTTCGTCTTATTTTTTTTTATCCCGGATGGAGGTAATGACTGCAGTTTTAGAGTTACTGCATCACTCCCACTGAGTGCGAGATGTTCGGTTTCCTGAATGTAGACGCTGTGTGTCGACATTTAGTCAGTAGTTAGAGTAGAGTGGAGACTGGAGATATTACATAATGTCGTGTGTAACCGCCGTTACCGAGGAAGCGGTCTGCGGCACTAACCTGCTGAGTGCTGACACACCGCAACACACCATACCGGGGCAAGTAGACTCACACACACACACACACACACACACACACACACAATAATGTAAATGGCTTTTTTTTTAATTTTCTTTTTAAACTCCATTTGTTTTTAGAGGAACGAGGTTGTAAATTGTTATGATATATTTACGGTATATGATAATTGTGGACCTGTTAAATCAATGTCCAGCTTTTGTTGATTTTAGTAACAGTGGGCAGACGGTAGTGATAATTAAATTTAGAGTAATTGACGCGATGACGCGCGGTTGGGTCATGCAGTTACAGTGTCGCGCGCCGTCGAGTTAACGAGTGACCATATTTTGACGGGGCATACCGGGTCGCATCACATTTTCCATACAAAATTACCGAGTACGATCTTTCTGTGAAAAATACTACGCGCCCCGTTAACAGTGTACAAGAAGATTTACGTACCCGAATATTTTCTTATAATATTGGAAAGGTAACGACGAAGAGTTATACTCAGTGGCGTAACTACAAGGTGGCAAGCCGGCAAAATGCCACGGGCCCCCAGCCAGAAGTGGCCCCCGATCAGCCCCCTAGACAAGTGACAAGCGATTACTTTTTACAATAACCGCTTGACGTGTATTTGTATTGGTCAAACCATAGTGGAACGAAAACAAATTTGCCACGGGCCTCGAGTGGTATAGTTACGCCACTGGTTATACCGTACACAATACTACACAAGTGCTGCCTCGGCCCTTGCTCGGCTCCAACTGTGATGTGTAGGTATACAGGTGTATAACATATTTTATTTACTGCATGGTGCAGTGATGCATACGAGTGTAATTAAACGAACGTAACAGGTACCATTAGGTACTCAGGTACAGGTTGGCGAATACGCGTATACGTAGCGACTAGCGAGTATAACTGTCCACGAGTTTACCGTTACTGGCGCATACTACACGATACACCCATATATATAACACAACTACGCGCTTGCCAGGCGTCCAGATAAAGCCGGACATAGGTCTTTTGATTGCATGTCCGGCCAAAATAAACAGTCTTGTTCGGCTTTAATTAGTCTTTTTGCATTTCACCATTATAAATTGTACATATATTATGCATTGGCTAATAATAAAGTACCTATCTAAGACTGATTTGACGTTCGATTTTATTTATTATTTCACTGGATGTTTTTAAAGATAATAATCAAAAAGATTTGATTTTACATACAATTTTTTGTCGTACCTCAAAATCCTCAATAATACAGGGTGTCCGGTTTTTTTAGCCAAACGTCCGGCCAAACTGGCTGGTCTGTCCTGACTCCTATTCGTATTAGGTTTGGCGACCTGGCAACCCTAAATAGGCTTGTTTTTAACCGACTTCCAAATAAGGAGGAGATTTCTAGATTCGACCGTATATATGTTCTTTTTTATGTTTGACCACGCATTACTTCGCCGTTTGTGGACCGATTTTATACTATTCAAACCCGCAAGATAAGTAGTATATAAAAGAATTTTGTCCAAAAAAATCACCTCGATAACTAATTAGGTATTTTGGACTGATATATATAATTATACGTAAAATATAATTATACGCAACTTCAAGTTGTACAAGCGGGGTAATTGACATAAGTATAATGTATTAACGGTATATTTATAACAATAACTATATTTAGGCTATTACAATATTACAACACGTGATAACGGGAGCATTATGAGTGTAATTATGTCATTACGAGTGACCACACCACGACCGCTACAACCCGCGACCATGCGCCGCTCCGTCGCCTCGGGGTAAGGCCGTTTGTCCACCGTACGCCATCACTGTCAACAACAATTATTTCGCCCCGATAAAATTCCACTGTAAATTCCATTACAAAGCAGCGACGATGGGTGCTTGGTCGGCGCTAGATGTCAAAAGTCGTTAGTAAATAAAACCACTTTGCAATGTGAATTGACCCTTAATTGACGGTCGTGCTCGCGGTAATAACGGTAACATGATCCGACCTCGATGAATATTATCGCCAACTGTCAATCGGCACAGCGGACTCTGCTCCCCGCTGGTCGACTGACAGTATCGCGAATGTCGACAGCTCTTTAACGACCGAGGAACAAGGATCGCCCCACACCTTCGCCAGGCCAGCTGTCATGACTGGCCTATACTGACTCGCTAATTAGAGCAATAGGTTATAGCGGGGCAACAATAAGGGTAGGGAGCACCACCTGGAGTTGTCGAAAGGGGTAATAAATAACTCATTATTTATTCCTGTTACATTTAGCTGTTTCTACAACATACTTTTGGCACTTTGTAATTGGCACTGCTCGTGTATACTGCATAGTGGATCTCCAACCGCCCTGTCCATAATCGTAAATGTCGTTACTCACATTGTACTCGTAGTTGCTAGAGGCGTTAACTCTTCGCATACACTGTAGTAAGTCTCTACTTTTAAATAGCCGTTGTAGGCCATGAGCTATATGCCGTTCTAGTCTCCTGGGAAGGCAGCGAATTGCGTTGGAATGAGGCGGTGGAAATAATGTGGCCTAAGCTCATAAAAATGAAAATATCCTTTACTGCAGTGTAGCCGATATCACAGTATAATACCGAACACGTCAGTGGGTCCAGGAACCAACACGACACGACCTCGATGAAGTACCGGTGGAAGGATAACCCCTCGGAGGTCGCCGCCGACACGACAAGGAGGTCCGCGCCCTCTCCGAAGTCCGCTGTGCCTCATTTGCATCAGAAAAAGATTAATTATGGTCACCGAACACGGTTTAAGACTTTCACCTGTACAATATATGGGACGCTCGCATCGTGAGCCCGGCCCTGACCTTTCCCAACCGAATATTCGTGCGTTAAAAGTTGTCATCCATGAAATTCAGTAGTTCTTTATTTAATAACATAGATAAATTATATAGCCGCTAAAGGCAATCCTCGTCATAATAAAATATGATCTGATTGTGTCAATGTCTGAATGAGTCAGCGCTACAAGATTAACTGGTGGATTCACCCGGATCACGTGCGACTGTGGAGCGGGGCTGACAGGCCGGCAGTCCCCAGCTACCCGCAGGTGTCAATGTTGCTGATTAAGTTGGCATCTGCATGAATTTTGTGTTACTGCCGCGCCGTACGTCACAAACCACGATCTTTTACACAAACTGCTCGCTAACCAGAAATGTGAGAAGCATTTACAGTTACGTTGCAAGCCCAGCGACACATCGCTGTGTTGCCAACTGCTGGGCGGTCGTCGCGCACGATTCGCAGTCGACGGTCGACGGTCGCAGGCGAGCGGGCGCGGTGGTCGTCACGGCCGCGCGCCCCAATCTACCGTGACAGCCCTGCTGCGCCATTACATAGTAGATACCAACCTAAGACCCTCCTCTTCCCTCTTGCAAATTACGTAAAAGTACATAGTTTTCGCGACGCGACTAGAGAAATCATTCGTCGGATCCGCCGCGCCGCCTTCGAATCTGACCCAACCTGTGTCGAGGCGTACAAGCATCATTTCAAATTTTAAACACTTTCAGGCAACATAAGGTCATTAAAAATTATTAATTTAAACCTAATTAAAAGCGTTATTATACCCTAATTAAGACCTTAAATGCTTGCATTTAGTTCGACGTGTGTATCGCTCATTAGCTATGTACAGACAGGTAGTGTAGTACGGTATGTCGGGCGACTGGGAATCCGGCCAGGAA
The DNA here is from genome assembly GCA_026546445.1 of Cyclargus thomasi. Taxonomy (NCBI): domain Eukaryota; kingdom Metazoa; phylum Arthropoda; class Insecta; order Lepidoptera; family Lycaenidae; genus Cyclargus; species Cyclargus thomasi. The sequence continues at coordinate 7,718 of JAOTAV010015781.1, forward strand.
TAGGAGCAGGCAAGCGGGTCACCGCTGACGGAGCTATTCCCGCCTCGTCGATGCCGCAGTCCGGCTCCACAGTCCGCACGTTACTACGCGCCCCGCATGCATGACTACCGCGTCTGCAGCATGCGGGATGCCTGTTTGCCGAATGTTTCTTAGTTTTGTAGAAATGAAAATGTGGTATGAATACCGAGTTAGAGAGAGTCCATAGCGACTCGTAATTTAAAGGATCTGTAAAGATTTTTGTCTTTATTTTCACAGCATACGTCCTCCTAAAGGTCACGAATGAAACCTCCCGCTACCTGACCATTTATTTATCTCGGTAATAAGAATATATTTGGGAAATTGAAAGGGAGCCAGTTGACGGACCTACGTCATTTTGACGAAATATGTCAAATCCATGTAAGTCGTGATCTGTCTGTTTATTCTACATTAATATCGTTTCTATAGATTTTCAGATATAGCTGACTCAATATTCAGGCGCGCCTCGTGAAGAGCTTCCTCATAGCGATCCCAATACAGTACTTGGCACCCTGCACTAGCCCACCTTCGGCCGCAGAAAAACCGCGAGCGTTGACTCCTGCACTGAAATAGCCACGTGTTCCGGTCTAGTGCGCTATGCCGAGCAATACCCGCACCGATGGCGTAATGCAATCGTTATTAATCGACTTCGCAAAAAATACACTTCGCGGATCTTAAGGAACTCGACGTGGTGACGGTTAGTGATGTAGATGAAAGTCTGGATTGATCGCATATATACAGTACGATAGATCTCTATCGGCGGCCTCGGTAATGGTTGCCCGAAGAGGCCGGAGAAACCTCGCGGCGGTACCCGATAAGTGGCGATAGCCCGAGTTCGCGATAAGTCGATTGCCGTTACTGTAGAAAGTTCTCGACGTGAGAGGCAGCCGCCGCGAGTCGAGAGTCGCGACCCTCGGGCGGCTCCTTTTACAGCCTCGACTGTGTTCTAATTAGGCACTATTTACGCTTTACATCGCAAACGCACTACGCCATTAATCTGCTTTAATTGTCGTCTAGAAAGCGTTTGCACAATTTATAACCCTCCAAGTTGGAAACCAGGCTAGCGGTTTTTCGGCGATGCGGTGTCTACGTCGAGGCTAAACACTCTCTAGTTACTCTCTACTATCTAGAATAGCATCTTTTATCTCCACAGCGACTACGATGGGATAAAATTTTGATCGGTAATAGTTGAAATCGGTGTTGTGGAATGTTATTATTAAAATCTTCGTGAATAATTATGTTAGTATGAGATTGTTTTCGCAGTTATTGACAATAAATTATTATTTAGACATGGAGCTACTAGTACCGAGGAGGCTGTCGGCGCCGGTCTCGTCGTCGTCTCTATATTTAGCCCGCCGTTGGCGCTGACGTCTGTGCGGTTATCTCGCAGCCTACTCCTCCGACACTCCACCCTGCTGCCTGACACTTATAAATAGACTAATTACGACTTCTGTAACTCAGTTGGTAGGCACGTTGTTAGCTTAATCGCGGGTTCGATTCTCGCCGACGAGACAAAAAACTTTTCAGTGCTTCTGGGTCTTGGATGTGTATTAAATGTGTATCATATAATAAAAATCTTAAATATCAGTCTGGTACCCGTAACACAAATCCCTCGGGAACTTACCACGGCACCGGACTGACGTGGTGTGAAGCGTCCATAGATAATATTATATATACCTCGCCGAGGTTCGGGCGCGGGGAGGTCGCACGTGACAGCCGCGGAATTAATGTCGTTTTTAAATTAATTTGAGAAACATTTCGGTAGCGACTTGACCTAATTCCCCAGTTTGGGAGGCTCGGAGAGTGTGTCATCAGTCAACGAGGCGATTTATGTCATTTGATGCATCTGTTTCTTGTCACCCATCTCAATCTTGATGTAGAGAGCCATATTTATTAATATAGTAGGTGGAACGCCCCAATTTTACTATGACTTAGGGGAGGTCAGGGGCGTAGCCAGGTTACATTACGGGGTACACATATAATCTCTGTGTATTAGAATATTATATTTTATAAATTATTTGAAAAGCTTTTAAGCTTGTAAGATTTTTAGGCTGATGGATGAGCAAAGGTGAGAGAACGACCGCCCTTGTATATTATACTAGTAGTATACTTTCGGAACCTTTTGGAAGATATCAAAACTTAAATCGAAACATAATATTACCATAGACCAATTATTACATAATTTCTCTATGATATTACGTAGTAATTATTCTGTATTCTGTACTAGTACTCGGCTTCGACATCAATGTATATCCAAGAACGATGAGACTAAGCAGATCTCAAATAAGTCCAAATGAGAGCTGTAGCCGGGCGCGGCGACCACCGTGGTCGTAAAGTTAAGTGCATCGGCGACAGCCATCGGCACAATCAGGAGTGTGTTCGCAGGCCATCTCCGCCAGCTGCAGACTTCGATGTATGTAGGTTACGCGTCACTCCGCACTCGTCAGCCGCCGTTCCTGTACATTTACTGCACTCGCTAACGAATGTCAATTACGTCGTATCGAGTTGCTAAATTACTCTCACACGGCCTGCCGTCTGCCGCTGCGTTTGTCCTTAGCTTGTTTAATTTGCTACATATTATGTCCGGTTTACACGTATTAGGTAGATAAGTAGTTAACTTAATTTTAGGTGACTTAACATGCCACTTGCTACTAAATTCTGTGTTTACATGCAGCTTATAACTTAAAGTTAAGTTAAAATTTAGTTATCAACTTAATACGTGTAAACCAGACATTACGTAACAAAAGTGGGTGCAATAATACTTAAGGGTTGTGTTGAACGGGTGTCGGGAACCATAACGTATTATCACTTGCTTTTGTAACACTCTGTATATGAATCTTACGGTTAATTGGATTCCGCATACCGACCAGTCGACTCGCGAAATTATCTTTTAACCGCCCGCGCCGACTGCACACGTCCTTAAAATATGTAAGACACACTAAGACCCGTATTAATAATAAGCGGCAAGCGCTTTTTATTTATGAAGACTTTTATGAATGAAAACAGCATCACAATTTTTTTTTGATTATTCTCTTAAGTATTTAATGCTATAACTACGGGTATTCGATCAAATATTATAAAGATTCACAGTTGCCGTCTAAAAAGTGGCACCGAACAAAACCGCGCTAAAGCGCTATTCCGCTGCTAGTCGCTCCGAGACCGCGATTTTAACTTATGTACGATTGTAAGCTTTAACTCATTAAGTTAATTTTATTTTTTAATACACTTGATTTTGATTTAAGTTGTTTTGCGTACGATATTCTTGGTGAATGGTGCCATTATTTTATTCAATTATGAAGGGATCGGTGCATCTTATTAATATTTGATGGAAGACTACGTGCCTAAATCTTACACCTTATTATAGCTCTTATATCTTATCTTACAAAATACGGCCGTGTGAAGTTGCTTTATTCGGAATGGTCCGTACGGCACTCGGCAACTCGGCGGAACAACTGCACGTCCTATATTCACGTCACTAAAGTGGTTATCTCCGCAGTCAAGAAACTGGTACACCGAGCATGTACCACATCTGACTTGACGGTTGTTGCCAAACAAATAATAATGCTCTTCTGAATTCTACAACAGCGCGTCACACCTACTTTAAATATTGGTTTTAGATAAAAGGTTAATGCTCGTAATTCTTATTCATAACGTTTAGTATCTAATAATTTCATATTTGATTAAAAAATGTGTACCATGTGGCTATCGGGCGCTCGGGTCCGCCGGTCTATACTTCCTACCCCCCCTATTCTCTATCCCTGTATTATCTTCCCCTATTCCCAGGCCGGCGACTTCTGTTGCTTGTTACTTCCATCAGCTGAGCCATCTGCTAGTTTGCTTGCTAAATAATCAATATATTTAATAAATTAATTTCAGTTTATTACAGTTCCACACAATATCTCACTTGACCTAGACTCAAGACAATATGAAATATTATTTTGTACTTTATTACACAATATGGCAGGTTTGGTGCCCACAGGCATCCCCGGATATTGCTCCACTCCGGCAGCCCGCGGCGGATCTACCCGGGGAGGGACGGATATTGAACATAGTAGTACTACTTTGTATAACCGTCCCCCCGACCCCGCCCGCCCGCAGCCCGCGCAGACGGGAAGAGGACAGATTAATATTTAATACTTGCTAAGTTGCCACTTTCTAAGCCTGCAATCAGATTTTACTTGAAACCTCTTTCTATTTTTAGGTAAGTTTCAATATACATTCAGGGAACATGTTCAGTACGCCCGTGACACACCTTCATGACCCTAGGCTGAATTGTTTAGATACTCGTAGACAGAATATGTATGATGGTTGCAGATGGTAGCTGGCTAGCTGTTGTTAAGCATTGCAAGTTACAACCGCTTCAAGTACTTCAAAAAGTGAAACTCGTCTTACGCCAACTTTTTATGTAAATACAAAGCCCGAACTACGAATATTTCTTTGGGTAAAATCAGTTTAATAATAATATTATGGCGTCAACGTACACGCAACTCTGTGGTAGTTACGTGGACAGCAGTCGGTAGTCGGTGTAGATACGCTAATGAGACAACGACGTTATCTCTCAAGCCGGTCCCGATAAGTAAGTGTGCCAGCTACTAGCGAGTGTTTGCGAGACGCGACCGCGGTCAGCAGTCAGCAGTCAGCACACAGCACACAGCATTAAAACTACCTGCCCTTACTCATCCAAGAAGAAAAGTGTTCTTATGTACAGTATTTTTATATAAAATTCGAGGAATTCCCTCGTTTACTCATCCCATCATCATGTCACAACTTTTGTAAACATAGTACCAATTTCGAGTCAACTTCTTCTATCTATATCTATAAATATAATAAAACAGTAAAATTGGAGTGTCTGTAAATTTAATATTTTTACAAAATAATCAATATGGGGGTGGTAAGGAACAGTAATGAAACACATAACGACAAAAAAGTTGTCTACTGAACGGATTCTAATAAATCTTTTTTTTACTTCTTTTCTTCTTCTCTCTTCGGATATTCGCGAGTGTCCATGGGCGACGGCAGTTGCTTACCATCAGATAACCCGTCTGCTCGCTTGCCCCCTAATTATCACAAAAAAGACTGAGTAATCGTTGAACATACAAAAAAAATAATAGGTATACAGCCGAACGTAAAACCTCGTTTTTTAATGTTGGTTAAATCTAACCGCTGCATGGCTTGGTTTTGGTTTCAATGAAAAAAGCTGATAATATAGTTTTTACAAAAATGTCCACACAACTAACACTATTTAGATGCCAACCAACATACCAACGTCAATTGTTCTAAATAATTCTAAATGCATTGTTTTATTTAACAACAAAGTGGTCAAACAATGGCAGACCCATTAACCTAAGGAAAACAATCGAAAAAAAGTGACTTTCAAACAAAGCGCTCGAGCTTTTAGAAATTTGACTTACGAATAGTTCATGATTCAGAAGTTAGAACATAATCTGCTTATTGCAAATTACAAAAAAAAATAATAACCACAATGCCAGGGATGTGGTAACATGTTACCAGCAGCAGACGCTGTAGGTAGGTACCTACTAAATAAGGTAAACGTATTTTACTACGCGTTTACATTTTCGTTACTGTCGGTATTAAGTGGTACAGGGTTTCTATACCTTTAAATATAAAATATATATCATATAACCTGTGCGACTTAACTTGGCACATAACCTTGACAAAGTCATTTTTAAAAAAAAACAACAAAATGTCCAAAACCATAGAAAACTAGCCAATTGTTACCGATACGAGCATCGATACTTTAACTAGATTTCTGTTGCTATTTTTGAACATTTAATTGTTTTTTTACGTTATCCAAATTGGCTTTGTCAAGGTCATGTGCTTAATTAGGTCGGTCAGGAAATATGTTGATCTATACACTAGGTTATAATCCTGACGTTACTTGTCTCTGCGGTACGCCAGAATTGAGTTTTGAGACGTTAATTTGCTTAGTAATTAACTTTGTTATTCATAAAAATATTTAAACAGTGATGTTTAACTAATCAGTATTCGCTGTCCCTTTCTGTCGTGTGACATTTTCAATATGCCAGAAAGGGACTGCGAATCTTGATTAGTTAAACAGTAATTACATTTTTTTATGAATAAGGGGGTTATTTACTCGCTTGCATGAGTGACTCAGTGGACAACATCTATAATCGGCAGCAGTCTCGATTATGTGAGAAAAGGCTCAAAATTGAAAGTCCCATTCAAATTCCAGCTACATACCTACTAATCGCGTCCGTGTCCCAAAGTATTTTAAAAGGTCCTAAAGATTTTTTGTGCGGCTCGGTCTCAGCTTTTAACGATAATAATAATGTTTTATCGACGGGACCCCGAATTCCGACGAGTACCTCAATCGGATTTTGGTGGTCCTCACCAAAATATACCTTATGGACTCGGAGCACAGTTTAATTTCGTCGGCTTCGATACAAGGAAAGCCGGAGCGATTAGCGCGTCGAACCAATATAACAAAAGCAAAGATTTCGAGACAACAAAACAACCAACATCTTTCTCGTTAGGGGACGTACACACTACACACGTGTGACGCCGGCCGCGTTAGGGGACGTACACACTACACACGTGTGACGCCGGCCGCGTTAGGGGACGTACACACTACACACGTGTGCCGCCGGCCGCGTTCACACGTGCGAGTTCGCAGTGTGCATTTTCGATTAGAAAAAAATAATATACATAACACAGATCAAACGAAGATTCTTTTTGAAGTCTGCAACTTCAACTTTAAAATATAATGTTCATATGGTATACCAACCCAAAGAAGTTGGCATCGATTACATGAATGTTCTGTTGCGACTAAGTTTCGTTCGCTGCGGTACCCCGTCTGAGATAGGACGAAGACGAAGAGTCGGCCGACTGCTCCACTAACTTAAGTGCGGATTTCCTTATTGCTTTATAACGTGTTCGCTCCCAAAAGAGCGAGTCATTCGGGCCGCGAGCCGGTACTCGGTGCTCGGTGCGCGCCGAAAGCGAAAGTGATGCGGACTCCATTCTCATTAGTCATCGTCACCACCGGCCGCGCCGCGCCGCGCTGTCGACACTCGCCAATGCTTCGACTTTCATATCTGTTGCGTAGCCTGCTAAAATTGTTCGAAGGAGCTTATCTCAGAAATTACTCGTCGAAACAGAAAAAAATCTCTTTGTGTTGGTTAGTACCAGTGGCGTAACTACATGGTGGCAAGCCGGCAAAATCCCACGGGCCCCCAGCTGGAAGGGACCCCCGATCAGCCCCTAGACAAGTAGCAAGCAATTATTTTTTACAATAATCACTTGACGTGTTTTTGTATTAGATTGACATAGTGGAACGTAAACGAATTTACATTTATCGAGGAAGGCTTTAGGCTATATAACATGATACTTCGACCAATAGGAGCCAAGCAGGGGCTAAGTTTGTATGAAGTAACAAAGTTTTAAGCGGACGTAGTCGCGGGCAACATCTAGTATAAAATATGCAAAAATAGTCACGACTACTTCCGTGAATTTGTTGCGTGTTAATCAGTTTAACTAAAGTTGTTCTCGCGATAAAATGCAAATTAAACTTTGTTAAAATGTAAAATTCAATTACAAATTGGGCCTCTATACAGAGACGGCCGAGACTCCGCTACGAGTGATTCGACATCGCCCGCGGCACCGACTCGGTTCGAGAGACTCGTTTAACTTTAACGACTTGTTTTATTAGATTAATTGAAAGGATACCATTATAATAATAATTTTCTAATCCCTCCGAGATCGGTCCAGGTAGAGCGTTGTAACTTGTACCGCTGAGAACGGTGTGTAGTGTGTACTGGATTATAGAAAGTGATGACTTTTGTTGTGTACGTGAGCGTGGAAATTTCCTGCCTCGGCCGCTTACGTAGCACAAAGCAAACACAGAGAGGCGCCTTTATCTTTGAAAATTATATTTAGTATTTTGACGCGTAATGAGCATTAGCAGATTTTAAAGAATTTACATAGAACCGTGGTGATTTGTCACCCGCGATTGAAGGACTAAAGTAACTTAACTCCCGGCACCCGCCGACGTCAGTTCTAATTGCCACACAATGACTCTCGTATGCTCTAGTACACTGCGCCTTTGTACTTCAAACTTCACAATTGAGTTGATCAGTGCCTGACGGAACCGGATTGATTATTGAATCGAAACGGTCGTCATGCTGAATTTAAATACATAACAATGCCAACGCATTGAATATCTATCAATAGGTATTAATAGATAATTGTGCATCGCAAAAATTAAATATATAATAAATAATATAAGTAACTCGAACCGTCTGCGACAAAAGGTTAGGAACAGACGGAGTGCTGATTGACAAGTCGAGGTTATGAGGGTGCTCCAGGAGTCTTAGAATACGCGTCGGGTCCAGTGAAATTACACCACCGATCGTTTTAATGCCCCGCATTACTACTGACCACACACCGGCCGTCCTCGAGTGTAGATCGCTGGCGACGTTCCAAATGTGCCGATGCACACCAGGACCGGCCCGGCGCCGGCCACCGGTCACACCCGTTCTGTTGACATTTACATCCATGACTATGTTCCCAGTGCGCCGCGCACGTGTTAGCGAACGGACCCGCGAAGATACACCTGCTGGACGCCAGTAACTACCTCGGCCTGCACGCCGCAAAGAGCACAGTGCACACGTCTTAGTAGATGAAAAGTTTTGAAATGTCCAATTGATTTATATCGTACTCGGTACCTACACCTAGTTCCAGTCCTCATTACGTCTTTTTTTTTCTTTATTATATTTTTTTATTAGGGGGCAAGCGAGCAGACGGGTTACCTGATGGAAAGCCATCCGAAGAGTCACAAGTGCGTTGCCGGCCATTAAGAGGGAATAGGGAATGGGAACAGGAAGGAGGTGGATTAGGGAAGTTGGGCCACCGATAAAACCCACTCACTGAACGAAACAGCACAACGCCGTTTCATGCTCATAAAGGGCTTACCTATTAGGCTACGGACACTCTAAAATGTCGAGTAGCAACTAGCAGCGTACACTTTAGTATGCCAGCTATATTAATTTCTCGTTTGTTAAAACGGCATGTCGTCTGATCGCACACCGCGGTCGCAACACAAGTATACATCTGCATGCGCTCGCACACCAGTATATAGCATCTACAGAAGTCTGTGTGCACGCGTTCAGAGAAAGTGCACCGCACAACGTTAGGCGCTCGAGTTCCAACGCGATATGCGTGCCATTAAATCACGATTTTCCTACACTAAATAATTGTTACAGAACAATCTTCGTGTTATCAAATAAGATTCGGAATTGAGTTCTCGCAGCCGTCCCCTATGCGGCGGTCACGGAAAAGCGACTAGACGTCGCTCGTCTCACAGATTGGATCTTAGGGACAGAATGAGAAGGACGCAGATCAGTTTTAGGGTCACTTTATTTTCAACAGCCAATCGAACGGGCAAGTCATACAGCTCACGATATAAATAAACATACAAATAGTATACGTATAAGTAACTAGGTCCGGCGACGTATGTACACGGGCGGGTCGCCGGCCGCCGCTAATACTGGGCCTCAGCACACGGTCTCGAGCGGCACGCGCGCAGGCGCCGTCGTCGTGTGCGTCAGCGACTCCCCGCACGACGGCAGGTGCGAGCTGGAGTGCGCCTGCGCCGCCGGCGGGGCGCGCGCGCACCACGCCGCCGCCGCCCGCTTTAGAGCCGCCCACGCGTGGGGCTGGCAGCCCACCACCAGGAAGATGAACACGCCCTGCAGCGCGTTCAGCAGGTCCGTCGCGTACCACACGTACTCCGGCCCGCCCGCCGCCCACGACACCACGTCCGCCCCCCAGGTCACGCCCATCACCACCACCAGCTTGGCGCACACACGTCCCAGCGCCGCCCTGCGGACGAATAGACCGCCGTGAGTGACTTCGCTGTCGATGCGCGTGCGGAACGCGAGACGAAAGCGTCGATGCTCACCTTTCGGAAGTGGACTTGACCTCGTCCCTGCGCCACAGGCCGCAGGTGAGCTGGCGCGTGGTGGAGACGAAGAGGGCCAGGTTCACGAGCAGCAGCACGCCGACGGGGCCGAAGAAGTAGACGAGGATCTCCATGTCGCCGTAGAACCAGCAGCGCTGCACGGCGAAGCGCGGGCGCAGCAGGTGCGGCGCGGCGTCGAGCGGCAGGTGGTCGAGTACTGCCGCCGCGCCCGCCAGCGCCAGCGGCCCGCCCCACGCGTACACCATGTACACGCGCAGCCGACACGCCTCCTGCGCGCGCTCCAGCGACGTAGGACGGAAGTCCCTGTTAGACCCGAGACACCACATTAGGTATTATACACTTGTCCCGTGCCAACGTCGTTGAGCGTTTATGTTAAGGCTCAACAAAATTGAGTTGACATGCTTTCGAAAGCCAGAGACGATAAACCTTTTTATTTACTTATACAATATACGGCCTATATTACAGTAGATCTTAAGCGAATCCTTTGTTTTTATTATTAAAATCTGTACTTCTATCTATACTAATAATATATAGCTGAAGAGTTAGAACGTGCTAATCTCAGGAACTACCTACTGGCTGAAATTGAAAAAATATTTTTGTGTTGGTTCGTCGAGGAAGGCTATACCTATATACTAGTGATGTAACGAATGTCAAATTTTTCACATTCGCGAATGCGAATATTTATCTTCAACTTAAGCGAATGCAAATGTTTTAAAATTTCATAGAAAGTGAGCGCCACGTTTAAATTGAACATATCTATGCGGCTACGGCGTTAAGACAAATACATAATCTGACAAAATTTCAGCACTATAGCTATTACCGTTCTTGAGATACAGCCTGGAGATACAAACGTGACAGACGGACGTCAAAGTTTTAGTAATAGGGTCCCATTTATTTTCATTACTCTTTAGGTACAGAACCCTAAAAATGATAGTAAATGTATGCCAACCTTACATAGATGTAACAAGGCTGATTAATGTTAGATCCCACCAAAACCATTCTGTAAAAAAACAGGCCAAGTCTCAATTGAGCTGCTTCTTTCTCAAAGGCCAGTCGTATAACATTAATTATAATAACAAACAAATGGCAATATGGAACCTTTGACGTGGCAGGCCTTTGTCTAGATTTCATTACTTTTTAGAGAGAAACAAGCAGCTCAATCGAGAATTGGCCTTTTTTTACGGAATGTTGTTGGTGGGATTTCACTTCTTTTTGCAGAAAGGTTATTTTTGGCACAGTTTTTGTTAATACACATCTTTGTATTCTTTTTTTTTTAATGAAACGGAACCGAAACGGTCCGGTTTTAAAAGGAATCTACTTCCCTCAGCAATTTCCCATCTCAAGAGGTACTGAGTAAAAAATTACAACCGTCGTCAAAATAGTTAGCTCTGTACCAAATTTCAGCTCTCTGAGTTCATGGGAAGTAGAAGTCCTATTTTGATGAGCGTAAATGAGTGTCGAAAATGAGAAACTTTGCTATCGCTTAACTTCAGAATTAAACGAGCAAGAGGATTGAAATAGATTTCAAGTAAGTTTTATGAACTTACTAGACGGTGTAAATTTCAGCTTTCTAGTATTATCAGAGGTTCTGAATAAATCCGATAAAATGAAAATCCGATAAAATGGTTCCTGTAAAGATGATACGGCAGTGTTTGCTTCGCGCTCGACTTGGCGATGCCACTGCCGTGACATCAGATTTAATCAGATCTCATTTCTCTTTTCATAAATGAAACTTGAATTAGAATGAAGAAATACATTTGTCAAAAATATCTTAGTGTCATATTCTGATTTATTATTTTTTGTCTATTAAATATACCTTTTTGATTATTAAAAACATTCGCTAAAAATTCGCATAATTTTTGCGAATGCGAATATTGAAAAACATGCGAATATTCGTAACATCACTACTATATCCATATTATAACATCACGCTAGCGCTACGTGTTACGGCCAAGAGGAGCCGAGCAGTAATCCAAAAATGTAAAAACCGGGATAATTTATAAAATTTCAACGACTATTATGTATTCGCTCAAGATTGGCGGTATGGTTCATTATCCTTCTTTAAAAAAAAATGTCATTTCCATACAAAACACTATTGTAAACAAAGTGTTATGTTATCACTTTATTGTTGACAATCGCGGTTTGTATAGAAATTTGATAGAGGGTTAACGAACCATACCGCCAATCTTGAGCAAAAAGACAACAGTTACCCTTATGAATAAAACCAAATATCCAAAGACAGAAAACCCGATTGCAGAAACCATCGCAATTTAAACATCAAGTTATGTTTATTTCTAGAATGGCTATTTAAAACCCTTCATTTTGATACCCCACTCGACATAAATGGGCGAATAAATTTTTTTTAACCTCACAATTTTGACTTTAAACTTTTTTAATTTTTAATGTAACCAGTGTCACTTGCGTTATCAAGACGAATCTAATAATACCTTATATGTGTCAAACAATTATACATACATGCATACCTACATACTCGCGAAAAACAAGTTAACTCTCCTTCAGGCGCAGTCGGATAAAAATAAGAGGACGTAATTGTGATAATTTGATGAATTCAATAGCGACATGTGTTAAATAAATAATTTCTGTTCATAACTAAAGGTAATTACGTTATCAATAATTTTTAATTTAAATTTTAAAATTGCCCTTTTTAGGGTTCCGTACCCAAAGGGTAAATACGGGACCCTATTACTAAGACTTCGATGTCCGTTTGTTTGTCTGTCTGACTTCAGTCTGTATCTCAAGAACGATAATAGGTAACTAGAGTTTAAATTTTCGCACTATCGCTTGTTAGGAAGTGTAAAGCTGAATCTGTTTAAGTTTCACAATTATGTTTCCTCAATTTTATTTTCCCTTGTACGCGAGTCCAACTCAAACCAAAGCAAAAATACCAACACGCGTTGAGTATACGTACTTTAATGACGATATCCCCGTTAAATTTTGTGCCAATTGCTTTATTAGAACTAATCAAAAGTGTATATTGGTTATATGAAAGAAGACAAAATTTTCTACAATTTCTTTTCTGGTTATTTCTTTTGAACTAATAGTTTAGGCGTTCGAGAGCTGCAAAATTTTACGTTGATCCAAAAATTTGATCCATCGAGAATAGCGAATATGGCGTAAAATTTTGCAGCGGTGCATTGTAAGTGGATTGTTCCTCCTAAGAATATATACCACAAAATAAAAATCGCGCCAATTACTTTACTTTAAAACGAAGAACAACCCAGCTAACCGATTTCAAGAATACTATAATGATGAATTGCAACACTCACCTAAACGTCCACCAGATATTGAAGCACATCGTGTTGAGCCAGAAGAACGCAGACAGGAATAGAAAATGCATCATCACCGCTGCAGCACCGACCACATGCACAGAACAAAACACGTTAGGAGCTCATCGCGACACCGAGAACATAGCACAGGAGGTGACGAGGAACGGGGAGCACTCACCGAGCGCGCGACATAGCGGCGGCGGCACACGGTCGTTGGCCAACTGCGTGGCCGCCAGCAGCACGTCACCCAGCATCAGCGCCGCCACGTAGTGCGTCTGGCAGCGCCAGTGCAGCGCGTGGTGCGCCGCCGGTAGCGCGAAGCCCGCTGCCAGCGTTGCAGCCAGGAACGCCGCGCCCACCGCCAGCCCGGCGCCGTATAGCGCGTGCCGCGGCGACAGCGCGGGCTCTCGCCGCCACGCCGCCTCGCACGCCAGCACGCGTGCCTCCTCCGACCCCTGCGCCCCCTCCGCGCACCACGCGCCCGCGCCCAGTTGCGTGCCGTCCGCCCGCGTCAGCGTCCCGCCCTCCTCCAGCCTCGCTCCGCTTAGGGCACCGACCACCGCGTACTCCGTACCCTCCGAGCACGCCGGGAAGCCGGCACCCACAGCGCTCCCGTTGGCGAGGTCTCGCAGCTCGAGCAGCACGCGGGCCGCCAGCACGCCGTCCGGCACGCAGCGCTCGCCCGCCGCGTCCAGCACCGATCCCACCGCGCAACACTTGGCCGGCCCACGCCCGCCTACGTCCTCCGCGCACACCAGCGCCGCCGCCGCGTCCGCGCAGTACCGATCCGTCGGCACCGTCGCCTTCGACCATCTCGTCATTAGCGACCCGTTGTTCGCCAGCAGAGCGTACGGCGCGGCGTGCTCGGGTAGCACGCGCAGGGACTCGCACGCGGGCACTCGGGAGTGGGCAAGGTGCCAGTGCGGCGGTGGGTGATCCAGCAGGGCACCCCGCAGCGGGGCGTACACCCGGGGCACCCAGGAAGCGGCAGGCGCGGGGCTGCAGGCGGCCGCCACGTCCGCGGCGGCCAGCAGGTCGGTCTGGAGCAGCGCAGGCGGCAGGCTCTGCGCCGGGGGGCAGCAGCGCGGCACGTCCAGGGGCGGCAGACGCACACCCGCCGCTGCTCCCGTCCCCGCCCACCAGGCCAGCGCTAGCGCCGCCAGCATCGCGCCCGCCTCACCTCCCATGAGCGCGGGTCGCGTGCCGCATGTCACTCGAGCCCCGATGACAGTGGGCCCGGCCGCTTACAGCGATTCGCTCACGATCACCCCGCGGAAATGTCCCGGACAACTTTCGATCAGTTTCGACTCTTTAACGGCTAGCAATGCACTAACGTTCGGGCGACGAAATGTCAACATACTCGTCGGTGTCAACAAAAGCACGTGTGATACGAATCCGTGCCTCGCGAAGCCGACCTCCCGCCTCCGAAGCTCGCGTTGTACTGGCGAATGACGGCCGCCGGCGTGCGACGCCCGCGGTGCGCGACGCGGTGGGGTGACGGGCTCGAACTTGGAAGTTGTAGTAGATCATGAATGAACAGGCGCGGGGCGAGCGGGGGCGGGGGCGGCTGGCGTGCTGGCGGAGGCTCGATGACCGCTGCCACACTCCACAGGCCACTTGCTAGGCGCCTTCTTTATTGATACTTCAGGCGAATTTCATCAATGTTATATTAAATAATTGGTCTATGGTTATATATACATCAATGGCGAATTTACAGAAGCGCTTTAATTACGTATCTTCCAAAACTGGTTGTTATGTTTCTAACAAACAGGGGTCAAGTCCGAGTCGGACTCGCCCATGAAAAGAGTTCAAGGAATTGCAGAAAAAGGGCAATTATGAAAATTAAATTCAATCGAATACATCGTAACGGTTAAGTTTAGGGTGGGGGGTTCGCTAAGCAAATGACTCAAATAAAACAGAAATGATCCAGACTACACGCTCCTAACGGATCGAGGTTGACTTAAACTGTCACCTGTACCTACTTATTACATTATTTAACTATACCTATTCCCTAATATTTCATTTTCACTTTTCTGTTTTCCTGTGATGCTGGAGAAAACTTATAAACAAACAAAAAACCGGCCAAGTGCGAGTTGAACATCAAAGTCTTTGTAATAGTTTTTACTGCCTAGGTACGGAATTCTAAAAAATATTTATTTGGAATTGAGACGATAATCTTAAAGAATGTGGTTCTAGAAAATAAAATGTCAACTTTATATTGATAATAAAGGCTACAGCGTCAATTTGTAATAACTTTCCAGCGAGTAAACAATTGATTAACCTACATTGATACGTCATATACTTACCGGCTTCTAGCACAGGTTAGAACATATATAATTGCCTTTAAAATAGAACTGCAGTCTAGACTTTAAACTATTGAAAGAGGATGGTGTTTCTAGATCCTAAATACAGCATCCATACATACTCTATTAGTTTGCTTGGTACTCTGCCAGTTGGGGACGATCTGGAAAATATTTTCTTTTTATACTGTACCTGCCCAAGATTAGTCTTCTTTTAACTAAAGTTTAGGTAATCATAATAATATTGTAACGAGGGAAACTAACGATTAGTACTTGCTATACTAAACTAACAATTACATACAAAAGTTACACAACACACAGAAAAACACAACCTGACACCTTTTATTTGCGTTGGTGCCCAAATAAAATGATTTAAATTAAAAAACAACAAAAATGAATATTTAAGCACATTTTAAACTTCCAAGTTGTGGGGAACTCATTTTAATCTTAATAGTGTCGCCATCTTGTGTCGAGTAGATTAAATTACGTACGACAAATTAAATATACTGTAAATTACACTATTTTGAGATTTGTTTGAGACATTACAATATACATTTTGTAAAATAATTAATCTTCTTAGAAGTTTTACATCACAATATTAGCAATTTAATGCCACAACAATAATTGTAGTTGCAAGACTATGCTGCGAAAAGTATAGGCGCCATCTAGCATCGAGTTTTAGAAGTAATTTTTATTTCTGCATCAGATATTTGCAGCAAGGATCTGTTAGCTAAAACTGTATTTACGAACATACTATCGATTATTATATAAAGCTGTTAAAACTCTAGAGCTTTTTAATTGATAAAATTTTAATAATAATACAATTTAATTTTCTTACGCAGTTACAAAACTTACGTACACAGTACACACAACGGTAAAAATATGTTTCTATTCGTCCGCTGTCCTTGTCTAGGGGGGGGGCCCCCTAGACAAGGACTAGACTAGACAAGGACCTAGACCTCAGTTACGCTTCTCTAGGCTTCACTCCATTGATAGCTTTTGCTGTCTGTTCAACGTACATTTATCACAACCGAACCAATCTATAATCTTTTTTCTATTTAAATTTGTAAGCGAACGATTCGGACAAATCGGTCCAATCGGCAAAGGCAAGAGTGCGAGGCTTCATGAGATATCGAATTCTAAAATTCGTATCCTTCGTCGCGTTAGATTCGTTAGGTTGTGAATTGTGATAGATGTACGAGTTAAATCGTCAGGAAAGAAAGCCCGACTTGTTTTTATATAATAGATTTAGGCAGGCTTTAGCTGAAAACAAACAATCGGTCGCAACTTACGGACGCCGGTGACAGCCCCTACAAACGCGACATGCGTCTTATAGTTTGCACACCTCAATGTACGGTTATTATCTAGATGTCTGGCTGTCAGACGTGACCGAAGTCGCGACCTGCGATTAAATATTATAAAGATTCAAAGTTACCGTCTAAAAAGGGGCACCAGCAAAACCCTGATTAAGCGTTACTCCGCTCCTAGTCGCTTCGAGATTTTAACTTTTGTACGATTGTGCTCTCACTCATTAAGTTAAGTTATTTTTTTAATACACTGTATTTTGATATAAGTTGTTTTGTGTCAGGTAGTCTTAGTCCCGTTATTTATAATTCAAATTTATACGGATCTGTGCATCTTATTAAAATTTGATCGAAGGTCGCGACCACTATCGGTCGCGAC